>NW_020717371.1:22895-50081 GCF_900518725.1 Notechis scutatus | reverse complement strand
CTTCCTTCCTTCCTTCCTTCCTTCCTTCCTTCCTTCCTTCCTTCCTTGGTATATAATGAGAGAAGTTGGAAATCAAAATGAAATCATTGATCAGAAAGAACCAGAAAGAAAAACATTTGGGTCTGGGTAAAACAGACAGTTTGGGATTAAACAAGTACTTACTTCCTCTCAATCTTCTAAATTGGAAATTAATGCAGTGCACTTCTCAATGCCATGTTCACATGCATTTATCCACTTCTGGTATCAGAAAGAAAAGTATGCTGGAATGAACTTCACTGTCGCAACACATCTATCCTGCCTTGCCAATATGGCTGGCAAGTGGTAATGTTCTTATAAGCCAGCAGTTGATAGATTCCCCCTGCTTCATTTCCTTTTCCACAAAGTATCATCTCCTGGAAGGAAAGACAATCAACAGTTGCTCTCTTTAATTGGTGTTTGAGATTTGGTAATTATAAATTGGAACCTGGCTTACAACTAGCCAGCTTTCAAGTTGCCACAATAACAAGATAATGCTATAACGGTGCTTCTTCTCTTATATGTTTTGTAAGTCTCATTTAAATAAATGATTGTATGTAATATTAATAATTTGATCATTATCAATCTACACTCCACAGTTGGAGGGCCTTGGATCTCAGCTGTTGTTAAGTTTAACAGATGTTTTTGACAGATAATCAGAGTTAGAAGGAACCTTGTATGTCATCTAGTCCAACCCTCTCCCCCAAGTGGGAGACCCTACAGTTTTTCTAGAAAAGGCCCTGAAACAAGTGATATTGCAGCTAAACTTCTAAGTGTCTCCCAAGATGGAAACTGATGGTTTCCCTACAGAACTCAGGTAGCCTCAGGGAGTGGTGTTTCCTCCCCCTACCCTTTCTTTCCTTAGATAAAACTCCCTTTGGAGGAGTTAAGAAAAAAAAAACTTATGGCATAATACTAACATTTCTACTTCAAATCATCAAGAGAAAAGATTTCATCTACGTGCTTCTATGGGGAGCTAAGCATTTTTAAGTTTGAGGGAGTACTCAAAAATAAAAATAAAAAAATCAAGACTCACATATAAACTGATCTATGGATTGATGCCAACAGACTTAGCAGGGAATTGTATTAGGTAAGTTTGATATTTCTTGGCATAATTTAGGAGATGCCCCCTAAAATTGTTCCTGCAGCTAGGATTGGAAAAATCCTCACTTAGCTCTTCTTCTCACAACTGATTGTCAAGTCTGTCAGAGGTAGCCTCACACTTGTCTATTCCCATTTTCTATGAGAAGAAATTCCAGGTGTTCAAAAGTGATTCCATTTTTCAGTTTCTGCCTCCTTCCAGAAGCAGCCCCATGCATCATGTGTATGGAGGCTACTTCTTTCCCCTTTCTCCAAAAGACAGCAGGAGTCAACCCAGCCTCCGAAAAGGCTGTTTGCTGTCTCACTGGATGGAAATGAAGTCCCTCGGTGGCACCAGGAAGGGGAGGAGACCCATTCTTTGAGCCATAGAAAAGTCTTTCAAAGAGACACACAGCTTAGAGAACATTACCGCGCAGGCACCCTCCTTGGTTTTTGCTTGTGCTTAAGTGATGTGATTTCTGGAATAGCCTAACTGGTAGACAGAATGGTGCAACTAACTTCAAGTAATCAGTTTGGACTCTCACTAAAAAGAGTAAATCCTTCTGCTTCTTCCTTTTTCCCAACCTTATAAAGAATCCTTTTTGGATTTTCTGCTAGGGCCATGACTGGTTATTCTGATGAAATCTGGGGAGGGAAACTGCACTTCAGTCATAAGCTTTGGGAACAATAAAAGAGAAGAACTGAAGAAAGATAGTTCTCTGAAATTTCCTGCACAAAGAATGGAGTCTAACAGTGAAACCAAGTTATAACTTGAGTGCTCTGAAATGCCAGAGGGTCATACGGATGAGAGAAGATTCAAAGAAATACAAAAAAATGTTCAAGCGCTGTTATTCTCTGGAGGATTTCAAGGTATGGAGGGCCTTCAGAAGGATGAAAGGCCTTTTCAGTGTTCTAAAGAGGTGATGATAATTTTAGAAGTTAGGGGGACGGGAGGGAGTTAGGCCAGCAATGCCTGAGGCTAAATAAGGAGTTTAAACACATTGCAGATGTAAAAGGTTAAATGCTGAAGGTATCACAGAACAGAGTAGCTAATTTCATCTGTGTGGTAGAGGTGTGCACATTATTATAGTGGAGATTTTAAAGGTACCTCATACTGTTCCAGTTTCGTGAAATCCATTAATTCTGTCTTTCACAGCATAGTGTCTACTTACTGTGAGGGGACTCTGGTTCTCTACCAGAGAGCCCAAGTCTTCATTCTCTGCTATTTTGAAACAATTTCATTTTGGGGTGGTGGTGGTGGAATTGCCCTCCAATTGAGGGTAAGGACATTTTTAAGGTGACCTAGCATCTTTGGAACCAAGTATTGTCTTTCAAAATTCTCCTATACCTACATAGAGTAAGTGGAAATAATTCATTTCATGGGTTCATGGTCAGCTTATGCCTACCAAAGTCCATAAGAGTGTAAACTAAACATAGGCCTCTATCCTTCCCTTAACAAAAGCCACAGGTCCCCTGAAAGATCATCAGGTATGTCAAAACAGAAGAGGCATTAATGTCAACAAGAAAAAGAAAGGTTCAAATCCTCTCCCTCTTTTTACTGGTTGCAAATTTAGGGTCGTATTAACCATGTGATGAAAAAGCAACAGGCTAAAACCACAACAAACAAAAGCAAAAGAAAACCATCCAGGGGATGGCTTCAATATGTGAATACTCGTGTGTGTGTGTGTGTGTGTGTGTGTGTGTGTGTGTGTGTGTGCTTTCAAGTGTGTCTTAACTCTTAATGTCTCCCTGGACATGTCCTTGTTGTTTCCTTGGCAAGGTTTTTTTTCTTTCTTTCTTTTTTTAAGAAGTGGTTTGCCATTGCTTGTTTCCTAGGGCTAAGAGAGCTCCCAAGGTGTGCTTCCTTTTCTTGGATGGAGCAAGGGCCATTCCAGGGAATGTATCAGCCAGGTCTTTGTTAAGCCTGGATTCCCCAACGGGTGTTAAGGAAAAACAAACTAAACAGAACGTGCAGCGAAGTCAGATAGGAAGACAGGTAAATATGTGAGATAAGTTTTCTAGTTAACACGCAGTAAAAATACAGATACGCTTGTGCTATCAAAAATATAGTTTATTCCATTTAAGAATTATAGCATAGTCAAAATAAACGGTCCATTAGTCATGTATCATTTCAGTCAAGTCTTGTCGGGGATACTCTATTTGCAAAGTCCGTGTTGAATAGCCATTGTCACTACACTTACAATAAATCAGTCCAATCTTTATCTTCTCTCTGTTGAGAAAAATCAACACTCCTTTTTCTCTCCCCGTTCCAGCAAGAATGCAGTCATCAATCCATCCAGTAATTAGGGATCTTCAAGCCAGAGAGAGCGAGCTGCAATTGCCTCGCTTCTTATATTGTGCTTTTACAACCACACCCTTAATTACATTCTTGCAGTTAAAGTTACACACACTTTAATCAACAAACCATGATACCATATTTATTATTTTTACCCAAATCAGTTAGGGTAAACAATGTTATCCCTAACATTCTCCCCTTTTGGGTAATAATAATAAATATTACAACAATATAACCATTTACACCTTTAAATCATAATTGTTACAACTCTCTTTAAATTTTACAACACCTTGAGCTTTTGTAAACTGGTCTGCAATATTTTCTTCCGTCATGCAGTACTCAAGTTTAATTAGACCATTTTTTACAGATTCTCTAACATTTAAGTATCTTAAATCAGTATGCTTTGATCTAGTCTTTACAGCAATATTAGTAGCTAACTGTATAGCTGCCTGGTTGTCCTCGTACACAATAATAGAATCTTTAACAGTTATACCCATGTCTAATAATAACTGTTTGTACAGAATTAAGTCAGTGCATAGTGATGACAGACATGAAAATTCTGCTTCCATCGTTGACAAGCTAATATGCTGTTGTCTGATTGACCTCCACCCTATTAGTGTCTTACCAAATAATATAGCCATCCCAGATGTTGATTTTCTAGTATTTATGTCAGTTGCAAAACTTGCATCTGCATAGGCACTAAGATTCAAATCACTTTTTGGCTCTAGATACAATGCATGGTGCATTGTTCCTTTAAGATATCTTAAAATTCTCTTTAATGCTTGCCAATGACATTGATGTGGATCATTATTATATCATGCCAGCTGATTAACACTATAAGCTATATCTGGCCTAGACCAATTGCTTATATATGATAAGCTACCAATCAAAGATTGATATATGGTCTTATCAAATTTGGGACTTTGAGCATCATTTTTGCAAATTTCCTGACTCATTGGAGTCTTTGCAGGCTTACAAAGTTCCATTTTATACAATTTAATTAATTGGCAAATGTTATCATCTTGAGATATCTTAAATCCTTTTGTGGTTTTGTTAATTGTCAATCCTAGATACTTTTTAATTTCACCTAAATGTTTTAATTTTATCCTTTTGGCTAATAATGAAATAATCTCAGTAGCTTCATTATTGGTCTTAGTAATCAAAGCAATATCATCTGTAAATAATAACAATAATGACACCGTTCCATTATTTTCTCTTTTAAACATACATGGATCTGCTAAACCAGATTTAAACCCTATATTGTTTAATTCTTTCACAATATATTGGTTCCATTCATAGCCAGATTGTTTCAATCCATATAAACTCTTCTTGAGTTTCCAACAATCATTGCTATTTACTTTATTATCATTTATACCAACTGGTTTTTTCAAATATATTGTATGCTGCAATGGTGCATGTAGATAGGCAGTTTCTACGTCTAAATGGTTAACAATATAATTATTCTTAGCTGCCCATACTAAAGCTGCTCTTAAAGTTGTAGCCTTAAGATTTGGTGCAAATACCTCATCATAATCATATACATTTTGATTAAATCCTTGTGCTACTAATCTAGCCTTATAAGTTACTTTCCCATTATTTCCAGTCTTTACTTTAAATATCCATTTGCACCCAATGGATTTTTCTCCTGGAGGTAATTTGGTATCTTCATATACTTTCATTTCCTTTAATGAATTTAACTCTTTTTCCATTGCCTTTTGCCAATTCTCCTGATCCTTAGTGTCGTGTCCGGCGCAGGAAGGAAGCTCGGAGTCAGTGACTATTTCCAGCTCTTTATTGTGCTCCGTTTACAGCTTAAACTTGGAAGGAAAAACGGCAGCTTTTTATTTCCAAGCCGCGGTGGCCGCGACCAATGGCACCGCTTCGAATCTCCCGCACTTAGCTCACCCAATCGCGGGAGATTCCCAACGGGCCAATCAGTGCGGCTCGCTCGGCCAATCCGGTCGCCGCGCGCTTTAGCCAATCGCGACGCAGGGTTTACGAGTATGTTAATTGACTGTACAGAACACCCCTCCCCCTCTTGGTTCGGTCCTATGTAACGTAGTCCCGTAAGTAGGCGGGGCTTCGTACTTGCCTACTGGACCTGCGCAGATTAGTTGTTGTTTGGCTTTCGACCAGTTCGGTCGAGGCCTCTGTGTCTCTTGGCCTCGTCGATGGAATCGCCTGGAAGGTGTTGCCGGGCCTGTCGTTGCAGCTCCCTCCCGGTCTACCCGGGTTGGTCGAGCTGCGACTCTCGCCGCTCCCGCCTGGTCTTTCCGGGCTGGTCGAGCTGGCCTGGCTGCTTCTCCCTGGTGAGGCTTCGAGTTGGCTGTTACCCGGTGAGTATTGCTGGTTATTTTCTATTCTTTCTTGGCCCCCTGTATATTCCCTCCCCTCTTGGTTTGTGTTAATGGGGTCGTCTGTGCTTGCTTGCGTGTCGGTTGTGTTTCTTGCCCTTGATCTTAATTGATCGATGTGGCATTTCCATGATTGTCCGTCCGTTGTTTGCAGTCTGTAGGAGTGGGGGCCTGTCAGTTGGGTTATGGTTGCCGGTACCCATAGTGGGTCTCCGGTAAGGTTCTTTGCATAGACTGCATCGCCTGGTGCAAAGGCCCGGTGTTTGCTTGATGAGTCTGGGGGCTTTTCCGGGTTGTATGTGGGGTGCAGTCTGTCGAGTGGGGACCTTAGTTTCCTCCCCATTAGTAATTCTGCCGGGCTTTTGTTTGTTGTTGTGTTAGGGGTTATATGTTGTATTAGGAGCATTTTATTTATCTTTTCTTGTATGTCCCCGTGTTCGATTTTTTGGATGGTTTTCTTTGTAAATTGAACCATCCGTTCCGCCCTACCATTGGCCGCCGGATGTGCCGTCGCTGTCAGTGCGTGTCGTATGCCCCGTTCCGCTAGGAATTTTTCGAATTCCAGCGAGGTGAATTGGGGCCCGTTGTCTGACACGATGACATCCGGGAGACCGTGGGTCGCGAACAGTTTGTTGAGTACCTTAGTGACAGCTTCTGTTGTGGTGGTTTTCATGTTGCTTACCTCCAGCCAATTGGAGTAAGCATCCACCGTGATGAGGAATGTGTTTCCTCTTGTGGGGCCGGCGAAATCTATATGTATTCTGGACCATGGCCCCCTGGGGGTCTCCCATTCTAGTATCGGTGCGGCAGGGGGATTTGGTCTGGCTTCTTGGCAGCGTGAGCACCTGGCCACCCAAGCCTCAATTTCTTTGTCCATGCCTGGCCACCAAGCGTAGCTTCTGGCCAAGGCTTTTGTTCGTACGATGCCCGGGTGCCCTTCGTGCAAAAGTTTTAATACTTTCCCTTGTAGCTTTTCTGGTATGACCACCCTGTCCCCCCATAACAAACAACCTTTTTGCAAGGACAGTTCTGTTTGGCGGTTTCGGAATATCCTGAACGATTCGTCGTTGTCTTTTTCCGGCCACCCTTTTTCTACCCAATGCAATACCCGCGCCAGACGTTTGTCTTTATTAGTTTCTCGGGCAATGTCTGACGCGGTTATGGGTAGGTCGGGCAATGCCTCTATGCTGAGGGTGGTCGTCGTGGGGGCTGGGTCGTCGTCGAGGTCGGGTAGTGGCGAGCGGCTCAGCGCGTCTGCATGGGTGATCGTCTTACCGGGGCGGTGTGTGAGCCGGTAGTCGTAGGTGGCGAGGAACTCGGACCACCTTGTCATCCTGGGGGATAGGATGTTCGGGGTGGCCTTGTTCCCCGCCAGGATTCCCAGCAGCGGCTTGTGGTCCGTGATAATGGTGAATCGGCGGCCGTAAAGGTACTCGTGGAATTTCTTTACTGCTGCAACGATGGCCAGGGCTTCCTTGTCCAGTTGGCTGTAGTTTCTTTCTGGTTTGCTGAGTGTCCTCGAAAAGAAAGCAATGGGTGCTTCTTTTCCGTCCGGGAGTGTATGGCTGAGGACGGCGCCGACGCCAAAAGGTGAGGCGTCGCATGTGACGGTGAGGGGTAGAGTCTCATTGTATTGTATGAGGACGGCATCCGAGGTTAGCAGGTCCTTGGTTTTCCTGAATGCGGTGTCCTCACACTTCCCCCAGGTCCATTTTGCCGTCTTATCCAGGAGCCTATGCAAAGGCTCTGCCACGGTCGCCTTTTGGGGCAAGAATACATTGTAAAAATTTAGCAGTCCCAGAAATGCCTGCAACTCTGTTTTGTTCTTGGGGATGGGGGCTTCCTTGATGGCTTTTATTTTGTTTCCGGTTGGGTGGATGCCATGTCGGTCTAGGAGGTACCCCAGGAACTCGACTTGCTCTGTGCAAAGCTGGCGTTTCTCTCTCTTCACTTTTAGACCGGCCCCTTTGAATTTCTCAAGTACCTCCCTTAGGCGACCCTCTAGTTCTTCCCGGTTGGCTGCTGACACTAGTACGTCGTCGAAGTAAGGGACCACCCCTTTTATCCCCTGCAGTAGTCTCTCCATGAGGCTTTGGAAAATCCCTGGGGCCACGCTGACTCCAAACTGGAATCGGTTACAACGAAACGCTCCCCGGTGGGTGACTATCGTTTGCGCCTCAGCGGTTTCTTCGTCGACCGGCAGCTGCTGATAGGCTTGCGCCAGGTCGAGCTTCGCGAAAACTTTGCCCCCCCCCCAGTGAGTGAAGTAGTTGTTGCACTACTGGGACGGGGTAGGCGCTTTGTTGCAGGGCGCAATTGAGGGTGGCCTTATAGTCCCCGCAGATCCTTACTGACCCATCTGGCTTAACTGGGGTGACTATTGGGGTCTCCCACCGGCCGTGGTCAATTGGCTGCAAAACCCCCTGTTTGACGAGCTTGTCAAGCTGCTCGTCTATTTTTTTCCGTAGTGCGAAAGGCACCCGACTCGGTTTTAGGCGTATGGGGGCGATGTTGGGGTCTAGGCTGAAGGAGATAGGGGGCCCTCGGTACTTGCCTAGGGTGCCGTCGAATACTTCTTGGAAGTCCTTAGCCAGCTGCTGCTCCCAGTCGGCTTCCTCGATGTGGTTTATGCCAGTGACCTCGATGCCAAGTGGTGCGAACCATTGGAGTCCTAGGAGGCTGGGTCGGTTCCGGTCCACGATTGTCAGGGGAAGTTTTGCGGTGCGGCCCTTGAAGGTCACCTCGAACTGTCCGGCCCCGATGACAGGGATTCGGTTCCCCTGGTAGTCCTTGATCACTAATTTTTGGTTCTCCAGCCCTCCCTTTTGGATGGTTGGCACCAGCCGCTTGATTTCTTTCCAGGCGATCATGGAGAGGTAGGACCCAGAGTCCACCTCCATCCGGCAGGGCTCGCCCTCGATGTTCACTTCGACGTAGACCTTGCGGGCATCGGTGGTCTCGGTGTGGCCAATCGTGACCGTCTGATGGGTTTCCTCCCTCTGGCGGTCTTCCCCGTTTCGTCGCCCCCGGTTGTCTCGGTTCCAGCGATTGTCGGCTTGGCGCTCTCTGTGCCTGGGGGGGGTGTCGTCTCGCCTCCGATTGCTCGGTTCTCGGCGGCGGGGGCTGTATGTTTTTCTGAGCCGGCAGACTCGGGCGATGTGGCCCCTCTTATTGCAATGCCGGCAGGTCGCGTCGATGAAATGGCATTCTGATCGGAAATGGTTGCCCCCACACCCGGCGCACTGGGGCCCCGACTTACGACCTCATTGATCTCGTCGGTCTCGACCTGCCTGGAGCTGATGGACGTCTTCTTCTTCTTCCGGGGTGTCCGAGGCGGAGTCCAGGTCCCCGTGGTGTGTGGTGGTCTCTCGGTGGCTTGCCTCGGGGTTGTCGGCGCGGTCCACGTTCTCTGCCTTCCGCAGTCGGGCCGCTGACTTTTTGGTGGCTTCAGCTGCGGAAGCTTCCGCCATGGCGGTGGCGAAGTCGATGTCGCCCTTTGCCATCAGGCGGCTCTTTAGTGCCTGGTCCCGGAGACCTAGGACCACGCGGTCTCGGAGGGCATCGTCCAAGTCCTGGAACTCGCACAGGCCCCCGAGGTCCCGCAGGTCAGCTATGAAATCGCTGACGCTCTCGTCCTGCCGCTGGTTCCGCCGGTAGAATTCGTCCCGCCGGATGAGGATGGGCATGGTGGGGGCGTAGTGGTTCTGGAGTAATGGCTCAAAGTCGGCCCAGTCCATCGCCTTTACATCTGCGGGTTTTGCGAGGGCTTTTGCCATCTTGAACACCGTGGGCCCGCAGTGCGTCAGGAAAACGGCCCTTTTCTTCTGTCCGTTCACGTCCTTCAAGTTGCTACTCTCGAGGAACATTAGGAATTGGTCTGTGTACGATTCCCAGTCCTCTGTAGCCGGGTTGAATGGCACGGGCGGGGTGATGCCGGCCATCTAGTCGGTCTTTGTCTTCCTCCGGACACGTGCTCGGTGGTTCTTCCTTGGATCCCACCTTCGTCGCCAGTGTCGTGTCCGGCGCAGGAAGGAAGCTCGGAGTCAGTGACTATTTCCAGCTCTTTATTGTGCTCCGTTTACAGCTTAAACTTGGAAGGAAAAACGGTGGCTTTTTATTTCCAAGCCGCGGTGGCCGCGACCAATGGCACCGCTTCGAATCTCCCGCGCTTAGCTCACCCAATCGCGGGAGATTCCCAACGGGCCAATCAGTGCGGCTCGCTCGGCCAATCTGGTCGCCGCGCGCTTTAGCCAATCGCGACGCGGGGTTTACGAGTATATTAATTGACTGTACAGAACACTTAGCAGGATACATCTTAAGTTCATCTATGCTAGTAGGAACTTTATTTACTTGGCAAACAATACTTGCCTGATATCTTTCAGGTGGTTTAGTTATACGCGTTGTGTGTCTAGGTATAACAGGACTTACAGGTGGATTTTCCTTTATTTCCTGTTCTTGACTATCTATCTCTTCTTGATCAATTATTTCCTCTTGATCTTGTTCTATTTGCTCTTCATGGACTTCTTCTTTAATTGGACTTTTCTTATAACTAGTCTTTTCTTTCTGCCTCTTATAGGGTTCTATAATAACATCATTATCTGAATCTTGCTTTAATTTATTCCATCCTATATGTTCTAGGAATTGTGCACTAGCACTGCAGTATACTCTAGATGTACCTGGTTCCCAGAATCTATAAGATCTATGGTTTGCTTGATATCCAACAAAAATTAATCTTTTAGCTCTATGTTGTCCTTTGTGCCTGAGTTGTGTAGGGATATGCACCCATGCTGGTGCACCAAATGTGTGAATATAACTCAAATCAGGTTTCCTACCATGCCACAAAGTGAATGGTAATTCACCTGTTGTTGAATTAACAACATTGTTTAATATGTGATTACCACACATTATAGCATCTCCCCACAAATTGTCAGGTAATCCAGAATCAGATAACATTGTTCTTCCCATTGATTGCAGTGTTTGGCCTCGTCTCTCTATAAATGCATTATGTTGAGGCCTATATGGTGCAGACTTTTTATGTTGAATACCTGCCATTCTAAGTCTACTCTGGAATTTATTATTTGTAAATTCCGTACCATTATCTGTTATAAGAGTTACTAGTTTCTTTTTAGTTTTCCTCTCTGCAAATTTTAACCAATTAAAGAAATTTGTATACGTTTCAGTTTTTCTCTTCATTAAAAAACAGAAACCATACCTAGAATAGTGGTCCATTATGCTTAATATGTATCTAGCACCACCTACACTTGGCTTTTTAGGACCTATTATATCGGCAAATACTACCTCTAAAGGCTCTTTGGTAGTAAATCTATCAACTCTATTTGCCGGTATAACTTTGCTTTTGTTTTGATTACAAGCAGAACATTGCAAATACTTATTACAAGGTTTCAAACTTATTCCTTTAGATAGCTGAACAGTTCTCTTAATCATTTTAAAATTTAAATGACCTAGCCGTCTGTGTAACAAGTGAATACATTCATCATGAGGTTTCTTATTATCATAAACCATGTTAGCCACCTCTAAACTATTATCATTTAACACATACAATTCACCTCTTAAAGATGCAGTAATTTTCTTACCTTCTTTTTCAATTAAACAAGTATCTCCCCTAAAGGTAATTATGTATCCTAATCTAACCAACATTCTAACTGAAAACATTAAATTTAAGTTGAGGTACATATAACATTTTAATGTTCTCCTTTATACTAGAACAATGAGCAATACCTTCACCTTTTGCCTTCATTTTCCATCCGTTTGCCAATGAGATATGCTGTGAACTCATGGACATTTTTACAAATTTTTTGTTATCATTTGTAATACAGTGGGACGCACCACTGTCAAACCACCCATAAATTATTTTTTACAACTCCATTACTATACATGGCTAACTCATAATTCTTATTTCTTCTTTGATGGCTTACAGCATTCTGGCTTGCATTCTGGCACTTTGGTTTCTTACAAAATCTTGCCAAATGTCCTCTCCCTCCACAATTAAAACACTTTTTAATTGCGTATGCAGTAGGAGATTCATTATTTTCCTTTTGAGGTTGCTCCCTCCTTAACTGATCTCTTTCAAGCCTTCTTCTGGCCTCTTCAATCAATCTGCCAGTGATATCAGTTAAAGTTAGGCTTTCTTTAGGCAATATTTCAAGGGAAGTTATGTAGTCATCAAAACTTTCGTCTAATGAAGATAGAATTATGTAGACCTGGTGTAGCTCAGAGAAAATTAACTTCTTCTCATGAAGTTCTTGAAAAATGCTTTTCATAGTATTCAAATGACTCAGCATATCACCATTCTTTTGAGATACGTGCGGAAAAGCTTTCGTGTTAGATTTATGTGAGCACCAACGTTATCTCGGACATAAATCCTCCTCAGTTTTTGCCAACACCCAACAGCTGTTTGTTCTCCGCATATATGAACAAGTTGTTGATCAGATAGTGTTAGTCCTATGATGCAAAGAGCTTGTTCATTTTTCTGTTTAAAGTCTTCTATCTTTTTACTATCTTCCTCATCTTCAGAATCCCATTCTTCTACGTTTGGTGGGTTTTCAATTATGTTCCACAGACCTTCTCTTCGTAGAAGTAGACTACATTTCATAGACCATGAAACATAGTTTGTTCCATCCAGCTTGGATATAAGGGACAAACTTTGTAGACTGACTTGTGCCATGTTTCACTATATGGATATAAAACTATAATTGATAAAACACAGCTGTCTGTTTACTGTAACGTGTAACAACACAAAATCTCACTTTTTACATAAACCTGTTTTTATCCTAGTTAAACTGACTTTGCAGTCTCTCTGGGCCCATAACCAGTGTTAAGCCTGGATTCCCCAATGGGTGTTAAGGAAAAACAAACTAAACAGAACGTGCTGCGAAGTCAGATAGGAAGACAGGTAAATATGTGAGATAAGTTTTCTAGTTAACACGCAGTAAAAATACAGATACGCTTGTGCTATCAAAAATATAGTTTATTCCATTTAAGAATTATAGCATAGTCAAAATAAACGGTCCATTAGTCATGTATCATTTCAGTCAAGTCTTGTCGGGGATATTCTATTTGCAAAGTCCGTGTTGAATAGCCAATGTCAGTACACTTACAATAAATCAGTCCAATCTTTATCTTCTCTCCGTTGAGAAAAATCAACACTCCTTTTTCTCTCCCCGTTCCAGCAAGAATGCAGTCATCAATCCATCCAGTAATTAGGGATCTTCAAGCCAGAGAGAGCGAGCTGCAATTGCCTCGCTTCTTATATTGTGCTTTTACAACCACACCCTTAATTACATTCTTGCAGTTAAAGTTACACACACTTTAATCAACAAACCATGATACCATATTTATTATTTTTACCCAAATCAGTTAGGGTAAACAATGTTATCCCTAACAGTCTTCTTTCCAGAAATCTTGCAGTTCAAGTCATTTTGACCCTGCATCGTCAGAACTGTGTCCAGTAAGAGGGCAGAACCAGGATAGGAAAGTTTGATTCAAGTATTGATTCTTCAACAGTACAAAAGTAACCATGCAAAATAGCTCAGCTGATGTATAAAGAACCTAATGTCATGGTTGACTAATGATTCTAGTCCTAATGCTCCCAAAGCAGATTAAAGAGAAGAGAGTCATGAGTCAAAAAATAAGGTGGAGAATGGGGCTAGAAGCATCTTTACCTACTAATTCAATATAAATTACTACAGGTAGCCCTTGATTTATGACCACAATTGAGTCCAAAATTTATGTTGCTGAGTGAGACATTTGTTAAGTGAATTTTGCCCCATTTTATGACCTTTCTTGCCACAGTTATTAAGTGAATCACTACAGTTGTTAAGTTAGTAAGATGGTTGTTAAGTAAATCTGGCTTTCCCATTGACTTTGCTTGTTAGAAGTTCACAAAAGGTGATCACATGATCCTGGGATAGAGGTGGTATTCAGCAGGATCTGACCAGTTCTGGAGAACCGGTAGCGGAAATTTTGAGTGGTTTGGAGAACCAGTGGTAACCTTCCCTCAGGAGTGGGGTGGGAATGGAGATTTTGCAGCATCCTTCCCCTGCCATGCCCACCAAGCCACACGCACAGAACTGGTAGTAAAAAAAATTTGAATCCCACCATTGCCCTGGGACACTGCAACTGTTATAAATATGAATCAGTTGCCAAGCATTTGAATTTTTGACCATGGGGATGCTGCTATGGTCGTAAGTGTGGGAAAAAATGAACTTTTTTTCAGTTCCATTATAACTTTGAATGGTCACTAAACAAACTGTTATAAGTTGAGGACTGCCTGTACTTTTGTGACTGCACCCTTTTCAGAGGAGCAAATTATGTATATGTGGCAGAAACCAACTTATCTGAATGCAGAACATGAATGGGATGACTTTCATCCTCATTTGTGACTTCCAGTAGTCCATAACTGGCACATAACAGATAGCCAGGAAGGTATATTTTACAATTAATGCAGAGATCCAGATTCACATCCTGCGGCTCAGTTGTGATGTTCATTGATTTATGTTTAATTCTATCATTTTTCCCATAGACCAATCAACACCACATGATTTTAATGAAAATATTTCAGAAGCAATTGCTGTGCTGCCTTTAGAACATTGGAAAGAATTTTTCTCCCTAAATCATTTAAATATGTACGAGTTCCCAGTTAATAGACTTCAGGATTCATTATGCAAATGCAGACCCTATAAAAATCCATTTCAAGGTTATAGGAAAGTTAGACATAAATTTCTAGTGATTTTTTTAGAAGGATATGCTTACCTGTTTAAGAATGTCCACAATATATGCATCAGTTCCTTGCCAGTTCCATGCTCCTTCTGGAGGTGACTTGCAAGAGTTTGTGGTATGTGGGAATAAAACTTTGACGTGGGTATTGGGTAATGATTAATCTAATACTTTGTACATACATGCTTGTTTAAAGGTCACTGAGATAGTGCAAGGAAATTAAAAACAAACACTAGAAACAATCAAGCAGCTCAGACAACTGTAAACAAGTCTGTACTATATCTAATTATTGTAATCCACAATGTGATTATGCTTGCTATGTACTAAAATCTCAGTAAAAGGGAGCACTGGAATTTGCTCTGGGCTCTCATCCCGAGAACACTAGCTTGTGTCTCATTTTTCCATGAGAGACCACCACAAGTGGTGACCCCGACGTGATCCACTGCAGGTGGTACATGTCCGGACTTCAATGTTTCCTCGCCTGGAATAGGTAAAGTACGTACTTAACTATTGCTGGACAATAGGATTTTTCAGGGAACATGGGGGGGAAACTTTCTCAGCCACAGGAACGTTATGTTAGTGAGCTGCTGAAGTTAGTCAGGACAAATTTCTTTATCTTTAAACCTTCTGGAGGGGAGCATATAGTTCTCTCAAGAGGTAATGTGAAAAAGCTGCTGCAAGAGATCTGGCGGCAATGCCCCTGGTACTCAGATAAGGGCTCTTTAAAGTTAGACACGTGGAGGAAAATTGGAACTATCCTTCATGAGGAACCACGGGCAGCAGCTGAAATTTTGACATATTGGAAGGTTGTTATGACTGCTTTAGAGACCCAGCAACAACCTCTTTTAAAACCTTTAATAGAACCTCCTCCTTATAAAGGAGTTGTGTTGCACCCTCCGACTCCAAAACTGGAGTATGTTTTCTCACCCCCAACAGCGCCTACGCCTGTGGAGGAGAAACCCCAACCACAAATGGGAAAAGTTCAAGCAATGATGCATCAGGCTTTCAATGAGGGGAAATTAGAACCTGATGAGATTCCCCAGATGAATTTGTTTCCAGTTGATAGGTGAGTGGATGCTCAAGGCAACATGCAGGCGGAATGGGTTCCGATTCCGTTGACAGTACTTAGGGAAATCAAGAAAGCCGTTAAAGATTATGGTATTCAAAGTCCTTTTACAAAGGGTCTCCTGACAAGTTTGGCTACCTCACGCATGATTCCTAATGACTGGAAAGATTTACTGAGAATGATATTGAGTTCTACTCAGTATGTGGTTTTTGATTCAGAGTACCAGAGGGAAGCTATCACTAGGGGACGGAATTCAGGGGGACTGTATACGCCAGACCAAATCTATGGGGCAGGCTTGTTTGAATCCACTGCTGATCAAGCTACTAATTTGCCTGATCACGTATTTCCCGTGGTTATGGCAGCTGTCCTTGGGGCGTTGTCCCACATCCAGGATGTGGGAACCCCGGCATGGTCTTTTTCTCAAATTAAGCAAACAGCATCTGAGTCCTATAACGATTTTGTGGAAAGGCTACAATTGGCTATTACCTGGCAAATTTCTAATGAAGAAGCAGCAAAGGCGGGGACTTCCGGTTTGTCGGCTTCGCGAGCGGCAGGGATTTGCGAAGCTGCGCGATCCCTGCCGTGCTAGCCGTTTTTGGGGTTCCGATCCGGACGGATACGGAGCTAGGCTGCCCTGCAGGGGCAGCTGAAGGTAGGGGGGATCCGGAGAGGGGTTTGGGGGTGTTGCAGACCCCCTCCCCGGCCGGCAGAACCCCCTTTTCCCAGGACGGTGCAGCGGCGGTCCGTAGTGGCCGCCACAAAGAAGCTGGCAGCCGGGTAAGAATGCGCAGGAGGAAGTGGAGAAAGTGCTTGAAAGGAGAAAGTTTTTCTTGGTTCCTAGGACTCTAAGACATATTTAACAAAATTCCTGAAAAGTATGACTTTCTGAATGATACCTTCGAGAAGAGGAAAAAAGCGGCAGTTTGATGGTGCTGAAAGGATAGCTTACCCTCTTTTTCTACGGAATAAAAAGTGAATATTAGGAAACCTATTTTTTTTTTAGGTGAAAACTGGCTCTAAGCGATGAGTGGGAAAAGAGAGGACTAAAAAAAAAATATTTGTATGCTAAGACCTTGTTGGAGGAGATGCCTTAAGGATTGAAAGACTAAAATATATTGCAATAAGATTTTAAGAAATAGATTTGGACTTTCTTTTTTTCTGATTGATACTACCCTAGGAGGAGAGAGTGGGAACTCTGTCTTGGTTTGGACTGATTGATAACTTTGGGATTGTTTTATTTTTCCTTTGGAATATTTTGGTTGTTGTAAGAGAAAAGAAAAGAAAAGATTTATAATGGCTCCTTCTATTGAGGAACTGAGAAGGGACTATGAGCAAGCAAAAAAAATGGTAAAGCTGGTTTGAAAGAAGCCTGCCTTTTTTTGGAAATGGCGCTCATTAACTATCAACAAACATTGCAACAGATGAAGACAGCAGAAGAAGAAGAAGGAGAGGAAGCCATCTTTAATAAATCTCAGAACTCGACCAAGAGGGAAGGAAGAGGGAAAGGAAGAGAAATAAAGGACTTAAGATTTAAAAAAACATTTAAGAAAGGGAAAAATAAGGTGCAAAATCAATATAATGATGGTAAACAAAAGGGAAGAGGAATACGACAGAGAAGGGAAGCCAGTAAGGCAGAGGCTAGAAGAAGGGGGGGTAGAAAGGTTTGTTGGGAGAAGAAAGAAAGGGAAAAGGTGGAGAAAAGCTACAAAGTTTTGAAATTAAATGGGAAAAAAGGAATCTTTTTTAGGGATAAAGGATAAGTATAATTTCTGCAAAGAGATTTTGCAAGGTACATAAGATGATATTGTAGTATTGTATTAGAAATAGAAAACTTAAATGGCTTAAGAGTTGATAAGAGATTAAAATGTTGAAATGTTAATAATGATTGGTTTTAAAATTTAATAATATGAGGGGAGATTTAGAATATTGAGCTTTAATTAAAGAGTTTAACAAGATTATGGTATTGATGTTATTATAAAAATTTTATTATAGTATTTGTTTTTAATATTTAGATTTATTGTTTAACTATGTATTTAATTATTCCGGATGTATTATTCAGTTAGAATGTACCAAGCAAAATCGGATTGGGTATTGGGTGTTATTTTAAAGATTAACTTGATTAATTTAGTGGGGAGATAGAAAGGCATCATACTCTGATTAGTGATTTCAGGAGAAATTTCTTTTTTTTTTTTTTTATAAGGAATGAGACAAAGGTACAATAAAGAATGGACAAAAGATACAGATATAATGACTCAAATTAAGATGATTAATTAAGATAGAATTAAAAAGAGTGAAATATGGGGAGAAGTTAATATAGAAGACTTAGAATGGTAAATAAAATAAGTAATGATATGTAATATGAGCATGAATACAGTGGAAGTCCATGAAGAAAGAGATACTTGGGTCCAAGTTACTTTCCAAAAAGATTTTTTTAATGTTTTGTGTGTTGTGTATATATGGTTTTTTTTTTTTTTTTTTTTTTTGGGAGAATTAATGAAACCTTGCAGAAATATAGAATGAGAGTAATGGTAACTAAGTCAGAAAGAAATAGATGAAATAATAATAATAAAATGGAATAAGAGTAAAGAGAAATAAAGAGAAAATGGATAAGAGGTTTTTGTATGTTTATATGGAAATGGTTTAAAACAGAATTATAGTTCATCTGACTTGTTAAATTTATAATGGAAAAAGGTTTAAATATGTAATGGATAATGATGACTTGTGTGTTTTGAAAATTAATAAAACTTGTTTTTTTAAAAAAAAAGAAGCAGCAAAGGAACTTTTGCTGAGATTGGCAGTCGAAAATGCAAACGCTGACTGCAAGCATACCTTACAGCCTTTGGTGGCTAGAGGTGAGGTTACTCTGGCTGATCTGTTAAAGGCATGTGCAGTGGTGGGTTCTCAGGCTTACAACATGGAGACTTTGGCTATGGCATTACAAAAAGGGATGAAACCTATGGGGAACTGTTTTAATTGTGGGAAGCCTGGCCATTTTAAAGCCCAATGCTGAGCCCCTGGGGGAGGAATGGTGTTTAACAAAAACAAAAATAAGGACGTCTGCCCGAAGTCGGTCTGTCCGAAATGCAAAAAAGGGTTTCATTGGGCAAATCAATGTCGCTCTGATCAGAACCAAAATTCGGGAAACTAAATTTGGGGCGTGCAGCTAGCCCCGCTCCCAAGGCTGTCACAAAGGCATCGCCTGCAACTACCGGGAGTGCAGGTTTGTGTTTAAAAATGTTGCACTCGATTGATGTGACTTTTCCTAATCAAGTGTACATTGAGGACACTCATTTACATGGGCCACTACCAGAAAAAACAGTGGGATTGGTACTTCCCAGGTCTTCTGCATCAAAAAAAGGGTTCTTTGTTATTCCAGGGGTTATTGATCAAGATTATAAAGGGGTTATTAAGGTACAATTGTACACTGATACTCCTGCATCATTAATGGCCGGTGACTCTATTGCCCAGTTATTATTACTTCCATACATTCCTATGAATCCTTTAATTGGGATCCCACGAACTGGCGGTTTTGGGTCCACTGAAATGGCCAGTTCTCCAGTTGCTGCAGAATTGCTAACACTGACAAAAAAGTTGACTACAGACCAACCAAAAATGACAATTGAAATTCAGGGAAAATCATTTTCTGGCCTTATAGATTCCGGAGCAGATGTCTCTGTGATACGCCAAAAGGAATGGCCAAATGAATGGGCGCTTGAGGACTCTCCGGCTGTTCGTGGAGTGGGTGGTATGCAGTTTGCAAGAAGTAGTGTACATTGGTTGACGGCATTGCATAGAGCAACTGGTGAGACCGCAAGGATTCAACCTCTTGTGTTGCCCCTGCACATAAACTTGTGGGGTAGAGATTTGCTGTCACAGTTCCACACAAAAATTGTTATTGGATAATGGAAAAGTTACAACTGTTAACCTCTCAGCCAGTTTGGATTGACCAATGGCCACTTCCACAGGAAAAGCTTATAGCTTTACATCAATTGGTAGCTGAGCAGCTACAATTAGGCCACATTGAGCCAACTTCTAGTCCGTATAACACTCCGGTGTTTGTTATCAAAAAGAAAAATGGAAAATGGAGATTTTTACATGATTTAAGAGCTGTCAATGCCATCCTTCAACCAATGGGAGCGTTACAATGTGGCTTGCCTAACCCGAACCTGATCCCGCGCAATTGGGATCAAGTTGTAGTAGATTTGCGGGATTGCTTCTTTTCTATCCCTTTGCATGCAGGTGACAAGCAATTATTTGCCTTTACCGTATCTGAGTTGAATAACAATGCACCTACCTTTCGTTACCAATGGAAGGTTTTGCCACAAGGAATGCTAAATAGTCCAACAATGTGCCAGTCATATGTTCGAATGGCTCTGGTTCCATTCAGAGCCTCCCATCCTGGGTGGAAGGTTTACCATTACATGGATGATATTTTAATTGCAGCTCCCGGCCCACCGGGAACGGTTAAGGCAGCGTTACCTTGCCTTAAAGAGGTATTATTGCAATTTGGACTGCCTACTTAGGGCATAAGGTCCTTGCAACCTATGCTCATCCGGTCATTCCGGAAATCAAAATTGAGGAAAAGATTTCTCTAGTAAAATTACAACAAATACTAGGAACAATTAACTGGGTTAGACCCTACCTGGGGTTAACTACAGCGGTACTCCAGCCCTTGTTCTTGGCCCTAAAGGGCTCCGCAAGGCCAGATTCTGCTATAACCTTATCAGCAGAACAAAGGGAGGTACTGGCACACGTAAATGCGGCTTTAACACAGCGTTGGGTTAATCGATGCATTCCCGATACCCCATTTGCTTTGGCAATTTTACAAACTCCAGCCTTGCCTACGGCAGCTTTATTTCAATTACATGAGGCGCAGGTTTATATCATTGAATGGTTGCATTTGCAGAATACTCCCAGAAAAACAGTTTCTACTATGGCTATGCTTTATAGTGAGTTAATCATCAAAGGCCGGAATCGCAGTATGCATTTATATGGCATAGATCTAGTTCAGTTATTTTTACCTATCTCCCTCACTTTGTGGGAAACTTGGTATAGTCAATCCATTGAATTGCAGATTGCTCTTGAAAATTGGCCAGGGAAGATTTCTTTTTTTTTTTTTTAAACAAGTTTTATTAATTTCAAAAACAAACAAATCATCACCAACCATTACATATTTGAACCTTTTTCCATTATAAATTTTACAAGTCAGATAAAACCTTATCTTATACAATACAAATCTATTTTAAACCATTTCTAAATGAGCATAAAAACATCTCTTGTCCTCTATTTCTTTCTGACTTGATTATCGTCATTCTCTTTCTGTGTTTCTAAAAGGTTTCACCAATACTTCTCAAAAACATAAACAGACACAAACAAACATATAAAAAATATTTTAGTAAAGTAACTTGGCCCCCGGTACCTCTCTTTATATGGGCTTTAATTATATTCATGCTCATCTTAGAAATCATTACCTATTTTGTTTACCATTCTGTATCTTCTATATATACTTCTCCACACATTTCACTCTTCATACTTGTATCTTATTCAATCCATCTTAATTTAAATAATTATATTTGTATCTTTTGCCCATCCTTTATTATCCCTCTATCTCATTCCTTATAATAATAATAATAAAAAGAATTTCTCCTGAAATCTCTAATCAGAGTATGATGCCTTTCTATCCTCTCCCTAAATATTAGATTAACATTTAAAATGACACCTAATATCCAATCTGATTCTGCTTGGTACATTCTATCTATTAATTTTTACTTTTAATAACAATAAAAACAGAGTAATAAATCGGAAATGTTTAAATACATAGTATCCTCCTAAATACGTAGTTAAATAATAAATCTAAATAATAAATCTTATAGCATTCTCATTGCCTTTCCCTTCAATATTTTATTACATTTTAAAAATCAATCATTATTAAGCATTTCAACATTTTAATTTCTTATTAACTCTTAAGCCATTCTAATTTTCTATTTCTAATACAAATATTACAATACCGTCTTATGTACCTTGCAAAATCTTTTTTAAGAAAATTTATGCTTTACCCTTTATCCCTGAAAAAGATTCCTCTTTTCCCATCCAATTTTAAAACTTTGTGGCTTTTCTCCGCCTTTCCCCTTTCTTTCTTCCCCCACCAGATCTTCCTACCCCCCCTTCTTCTAACCTCTGTCTTGCTGGCATCCCTTCTCTGTTGTATTCCCTTTTTCTCTTGTTTGCTATCATTGTATTTATTTTGCATCATATTTTTCTCTTTCTTAAATGTTTTTTTAAATCTTAAGTCCTTCATTTTCCTCGCTTTCTTCCTTCCTTCTTCCTTAGATAAATTTTGGGATTCATTAAAGATGGTGTCTTCGTCTTCTTCTTGCTGTTGTTCCATCTGTCGCATTGTCTGTTCATAGTTAACCAGCGCCATTTCTAAAAATAGAAAAGCTTTTTCCATACCATCTTTACAGGCTGCTTTTATTTGCTCATATTCATCCCTCAGTTCCTCAAGGGAGAAAGCCATTATAAATCTTTTCTTGTCTTTTTTCCCTCTTTCTTCTTACTCCAACCAAAATATTCCAAAAGAAAAGTAAAACAATCCTAAAGTCCACAATCCTCAATCAATCCAAGCCAAGCCAAAATTTCCACTTTCTCTTCCAGGGGTAGTATCAGACAAAGGAAAAAAGAAAATCCAAATCTGTGTTTTAAAGCCTTATTAAAATTTTATTTCTGTCTCCAAATCCTTAAGGCATCTCCTCCAACAAAATCCAACCAGATAAATATATTTTTTGTCCTCTCCCTTCCGACTTATCCCATAAAGCTAGTTTTACCTGAAAAAAAAACAGGTTTCTCAATATCCGTTTGTTAATTCCGTCGGGAGGGAGAGTAAACTTTCCTTTCAGCACCTCAGAATTGCCGCTTACTTTCTCTTGTGGAAAGAATCATCCAAAAAGCCATCACTTCCAGGAATTAAATTAAATATATCTCAGAGTCCTGGATCAACCAAGAAGACTTTCACTTTTAAAAACTTTCTCCTCTTCCTCCTGCACATACTTGCCCAGCTGCCGGCTTCTTTGTGGCGGCCATTACGGACCGCCGCTACACCGTCTTGGTAAAAGGAGGTTCTGCTGGCCAGGGAGGGGGTCTGCAACACCCCCAAACCCTTCTCCGGATCCCCCCTACCTTCAGCTGCCCCTGCAGGGCAGCCTTGCTCCGCACCCTTTCGGATCGGAGCCCCAAAAGCGGCTAGCGCGGCAGGGATCGCGCAGCTTCGCGAATCCCTACCACTCGCAAAGCCGACAAACCGGAAAATCCGGCCAGGGAAGATTTCTTGCCATACCCCCAGTGACCCCCGTTTCCAGTTGCTTCGAAACGTATCTGTAAATTTTAATTCAGTTATTGCTAAGCAGCCAGTTGAGGGCATGACCATTTATGCGGACGGTGGTAAGACCTACGGTGCTTGTGCATGGAGACAGGAAGGGTTATGGAAAACAAAGATTACCCCTCCTCAGCAATCAGCACAAAGGGCTGAATTAGTTGCTGCTATTTTGGCCTTACAGGAATTTGCGCAAGAACCGCTAAATCTAATTGTGGATTCTCTTTACGTTTATCAATTGATACTTAACATTGAATTTGCTTATCTTTCCCCATCTGTTGATGCTAATCTTATGAGTTTGTTTTTAGCCCTGCAAAGCTGTCTTCATTCTCGCACACATTCTTTGCATGTCGCACATATTCGCAGCCACCAGCCACTTCCCGGGGAGCTGCAGGAAGGGAATGACGTGGCCGACGCGGCCGCCTTGGCCATGTCCTATCTCTCGCTTTCCCCTGTTACTCCGTGGGACTCACATAGCTATTTTCATCAAAATGCCAAAGCTCTTTGTAAACAATTCAGGCTCACTGCTGCAGAAGCAGCAGCTATTATCCAGCAATGTCCTAGTTGCAGTGCCCAATCCAGTGCTCTTCCTCAAGGAGTAAATCCTCGGGGGACATCTGCTTGTCAGCTATGGCAGATGGATGTCACACAATACCCTCCTTTCAAACCATGGTACCATCTGCATGTCACCGTTGATACCTATTCAGGATTTATTATGGCAACACCTCAACGAGGAGAGGCTACAAAACATGTAATCAACCATTGTCTCCGTACCTTCACACATGTGGGGCCACCAATAGAGATAAAAACCGATAATGGCCCTGCTTATATCAGCACCGTCTTTGCGGAATTTTGTCATCGATGGTCAATTATACATAAATTTGGCATTCCCTATAACTCCACTGGTCAGGCCATTGTGGAACGAGCTAATCAGACACTCAAACAAGCACTCCTTCATATAAAAACAAAAACGGGGGAAGTGGATGGATATGGTTTGCCTTACATACAAAACATTCTTAATATTACCTTATATACTTTAAATTTTCTAAACATGACAGGATCTCCCGCTGCTATGGCAGCCAGTAGGCATTTTGCTTCCTCCCCTTCTGCAGGTACGCCAAGACCAAAAGTTCGGTATAGGAGACTGCCAGATCCAACATGGAGAGGACCTGTCCCGCTAATAACTTGGGGCCGAGGATACGCTGCCGTTGAAGATGAGGGGACAGTTGTTTGGGTTCCTGCTCGCTGTGTGCGTCCTTATCATCAGCCAAAGGGGCAAGGGGGGGGATTTGGGGGAATGGAAAAGAAACACGTTGATCCAGGACATGGGGAAGCTAGCAAACCTTCATAACAAAACTGATTGTTGGGTATGTATGCACATGCCAACTCACAAAACATCAGGGCTTCCAATGGTTGCAGTACCTCTGGCCGAAGGCGACTGGTATAAGGGACAATGCTATGGTTGTTCGGGGACGTGGTCTAGCAGTTGGACTACAAGTAACATAAATACCTTACAGCTTGGAAGCCGGATCCAAGAGGTGGCGGGTATCTGCTGGACCCACAATGAGACGGTAGAGAATATGACTTACTTGGAAACATATCTGTTTTGTAACAAAACAATTGTTATTGGCAATGGAAGTCGGGTTTATCCGGATGACATGAAAACTAAAAATCTCACTTACTTTGTACATAACATTTCTCGATTTGCTATCACATCTTTGATCAATGAAAATGGGTGTCCATATATTCCTGCCACATGCTGTCCCACCACGGAAGAAAACCAGCTGCCTAAATGTGCAAATGGGAATAATGCACCATCGTCCACTTATTTGGCTATGTTAATGGAGTCCTTTGCAAAACTAATCTATGCTGAGCCAAATAAGGTTGGTCATCTCCTGGGAGCAAATTTATGATTGCTGTGTGGCCGGATGGCCTATGATCGCATGCCATCATGATGGAAAGGGGTCTGCACTTTTGGGAAAGTAATCCCATCTCATTTCATTCAAAAATCTTTGGGGACTGCTCATATCCGCAATGCGCGTTCTGCAACGGAAGTAAACTCTGTTTTAACCCATGACTACTGGACACAAATATCAAGGAGAGTTATACCCCCTTTAGGAGTCATGATGAACTATAGAGATTTACATCGTTTAAACAATTGGACAGTTACTATGTTTAATGACACCATTAAAATGCTAAGGCTGCTTGAAGAAGAGCAAGGAAAAATTCGTGACTTTGTCCTATAAACCAGATATGCGGTGGATACTATTCTGGCTGCGCAAGGAGGAGTTTGCGCTGTGGTTCATACACATTGTTGCATGTATATCTCTGATTATTCTCCAAACATTACAGCTACTATACAGCATATGGAACAAACCTTGAAGGAGAATCCATTACAATCGGAAGGTGAGGGACTGGACGTGTGGTCTGCACTTTGGTCCTGGTTGCCAAATGGTTCATGGATTCGTCACTTAATTGTTGGAGTGATATTGCTTATTATATTTTCTCTCTGTGCATGCTGTTGTATCCAATGTCTCCCTGGACTTTTAGGAATGTGTCGAGTGAAGCCTCCGGAAGGAGAACTGCTGTTGCAGATGGCGAAAAGCTACCGAGGCATCCGCGATTATCAAAAAACTAAAACAGGGGAGATGTGGGAATAAAACTTTGACTTGGGTATTGGGTAATGATTAATCTAATACTTTGTACATACATGCTTATTTAAAGGTCACTGAGATAGTGCAAGGAAATTAAAAACAAACACTAGAAACAATCAAGCAGCTCAGACAACTGTAAACAAGTCTGTACTATATCTAATTATTGTAATCCACAATGTGATTATGCTTGCTATGTACTAAAATCTCAATAAAAGGGAGCACTGGAATTTGCTCTGGGCTCTCATCCCGAGAACACTAGTTTGTGTCTCATTTTTCCATGAGAGACCACCACAGTGGTATTCAGTTGTTTTGCAATATTTAAAACAATTGGACAATTTAGTGGAATTTTGGGCTCTGTTCCTAGAGGCTAAAACTAAAGGTATAAGGCTGAAAAGTGCACTTTATTTCTCCTCTTCAGCAATTATATTTTTTCCTTCTTCCAGAACAGAGTCCATTCTTAATTTGCCTTGTGGGATGCTAATATAACTATAAGGTAAAGGTAAAGGTTCCCCTCGCATATACGTGCTAGTCATTTCTGGCTCTAGGGGGCGGTGCTCATTTCCACTATAAAGCCAAAGAGCCAGCGTTAACTGAAGACGTCTCTGTGGTCATGTGGCCAGCATGACTAAACATCGAAGGCACACAGAACGCTGTTACCTACCCACCAAAGTGGTCCCTATTTTTTCTACTTGCATTTTTTACATGCTTTCAAACTGCTAGGTTGGCAGAAGCTGGACAAGTAACGGGATCTCACTCCATTACGCGGCGCTAGGGATTTGAACTGCCGAACTGCCAACCTTTCTGATCGACAAGCTCAGGTTCTTAGCTATATTTCAGATCAAATTAATAGACATAATTTCCCCCCCCCCCCTTTTGTTCTTTACAAATGGAGAATACATCTGATGTTGTAAAAGTCATTTCTGCAAAACTGGATCTTTGGACCTGACCAGGTGCTTGTTAAGCCTGGATTCCCCAACGGGTGTTAAGGAAAACAAACTAAACAGAATGTACAGCGAAGTCAGATAGGAAGACAGGTAAATGTATGAGATAAGTTTTCTAGTTAACACGCAGTAAAAATACAGATACGCTTGTGCTATCAAAAATTATAATTTATTCCATTTAAGAATTATAGCATAGTCATTATAAACAGTCCATTAGTCAAATACCAAATTCAGTCAAGTCTTGTCGAGGATACTCTAATTGCAAAGTCCGTGTCGAATAGCCAGTGTCAGTACACATATAATAAATCTGTCCAAAACTTATCTTCTCTCAGTTGAGAAATATCTTCAAAGTAATCCAACACTTCTTCTCCTCCCCGATCCAGCAAGAATGCAGTCTTCAATAAGCCAGCCAGTAAGAGCCAGAGAGTGCCTTGCTGCTAATATAGTACTTTTACAGCTGCACCCTTAATTACATTCCTTTAGCTTAAAGTCACATACACTTTATCTGACAAACCATGATTCATCATTTTATTATCTTTACCCAAAACAGTTAGGGTAAACAATGTTATCCCTAACAGTTGTTGGGTATTGGTGAATGATGGTGTGTCATCCCAAACATCATAGCATGTTACCTTTGACAGACATGTCATACGTTCACCATCACTGCTCTAGAGA
>NW_020717371.1:7996-18583 GCF_900518725.1 Notechis scutatus | reverse complement strand
CCCCCCCCCAGCGAGTGTAATAGGTGTTGCACTACTGGGACGGGGTAGGCGCTTTGTTGCAGGGCGCAATTGAGGGTGGCCTTATAGTCCCCGCAGATCCTTACTGACCCATCTGGTTTGACTGGGGTGACTATAGGGGTCTCCCACCGGGCGTGGTCGATTGGCTGCAAAACCCCCTGTTTGACGAGTTTGTCAATCTGCTCGTCTATTTTCTTCCGGAGTGCAAAAGGCACCCGTCTGGGTTTTAGGCGTATGGGGGCGACATTTGGGTCTAGGCTAAAAGAGATAGGGGGCCCTTTGTACTTGCCTAGGGTGCCGTCGAATACTTCTTGGAAGTCCCTCGCCAGCTGCTGCTCCCAGTCGGCCTCTGTGGTGTGGTTTACTCCCGTGACCTCGATCCCGAGTGGCGCGAACCATTGGAGTCCTAAAAGGCTGGGTCGGTTCCGGTCCACGATAGTCAGGGGAAGTTTCGCGGTGCGGTTTTTGAAAGTCACCACGAACTGTCCGGTCCCAATGACGGGGATGCGGTTCCCCTGATAGTCCTTGATGATCAGTTTCTGGTTCTCCAGTCCTCTTTTCTGGATGTTTGGCACCAGGCGCTTGAGTTCTTTCCAGGCGACCATGGAGAGGTAGGATCCGGAGTCTACCTCCATCCGGCATGGTTCGCCCTCGATGCTCACCTCCACGTAGACCTTCCGGGCATCCGTGGTTTCGGCATGGCCGATGGTGACCGTCTGGTGGGTTTCTTCTCTCTGTCGGCCTTCCCCGCTCCGTCGTCCTCGGTTGTCTCGGTTCCAGCGATAGTCGGCTTGGCGATCTCTGATTCTCGGGGGGGTGTCGTCTCGTCCCCGGTTGCTTGGTTCTCGCCGGCGGGGGCTGTGTGTCTTTTTGAGTCGGCAGACTCGGGCGATGTGGCCCTTCTTGTTGCACTGCCGGCAGATCGCGTCGATAAAACGGCACTCGGATCGAAAGTGGTTTCCCCCGCACCCGGCGCACTGGTTCCCCGACTTACGACCCCGTTGATCTCGCCGGTCCCGTCCTGTTTGTAGTCGGTGGACGTCTTCCTCCTCGTCCATGGTATCGGAGGCGGAGTCCAGGTCCCCGTGGTGTGTGGTGGTTTCTCGTTGGCTTGTCTCGGGGGTTTCAGTGTGGTCCCCGTTGTCTGCCCTCCGAAGTCTGGCTGCTGACTTCCGGGTGGCTTCGGCTGCGGAAGCTTCGGCCAGGGCGTCCCCGAGGTCGATGTTGCCTTTCGCCATCAGTCGACTTTTTAGTGCCTGATCCCTGAGGCCTAGGACCACGCGGTCTCGGAGGACATCGTCCAGGTCCCTGAACTCGCACATCCCCCCTAGGTCTCGCAAGGCGGCTATAAAGTCGCTAATGCTCTCGTCTTGCCGCTGGTTTCGCCGATAGAACTCATCCCGCCGGATGAGAATGGGCACAGCGGGGGCGTAGTGGTTCCGAAGGAGTGGCTCGAGATCGGCCCAGTCCATCGCCTTCACGTCCTCTGGCTTCGCGAGGGCTTTGGCCATCTTAAACACTGCGGGCCCGCAGTGTGTGAGGAAGACGGCCCTTTTCTTCTGCCCGTTCGCATCCTTCAAATTGCTACTTTCGAGGAACATCAGGAATCTATCCGTGTACGATTCCCAGTCCTCGGTAGCGGGGTTGAAGGGTGCTGGTGGGGTCATGCTGGCCATCTCGTCGGTCCTTTGTCTTCCTCGGGACACGTGCTCGGTGGTTATTCTCTGGATCCCATCCTCGTCGCCAGTGTCGTGTCCGTCGAGAAAGGAAGCTCGGAGACAGTGACTTGGGTTCAGCTCTTTATTGGCTCCTGAATACAGCTTAGGCTTGAAGGGAAAAACTGCGGCTTTTTATTCTCGAGCCGCGGCGGTCGCGGCCAATGACACCGCTTCGAATCTCCCGCGATTAGTTTCCACCAATCGCGGGGGATTCGCAGCGGACCAATCAGTGCGGCTCGCTCGACCAATCCCGGTCGTCGCGCGCCTTAACCAATCGCGACGCGGGGCTACGAGTATGTTAATTGACTTGTACAGAACAGGAAGAAGCCCCGGGCTAGGTGTCGGAGTTGCGGGGAGGCTCCAAGCAGAGGCGGAGGAGGCTGGAGGGAGGGAGCGAGGGGCAGCCAGGGAGTCCAGGTCTCTCAGACCTTCAAGCTTTGGCTGCACCCGGCGGGAGTGATGGGGAGGGGAAAAGAGGCTTTTCTCTGAACGAACGGATCGGTTGCTTTTTTGTAAGGAGAGAGTTGGGAGGTCGAATTCGTTAGGTAAATAGAGCAGGAAGAACTTCATAAATTGCGTGGCTGTTTTGCAAAGGGAGGTGAAACGCAAGCGAGTGCCAAAGTACACAAAAACCGGGCGCGGGGCAAGCGGCTGCTCCTTTGAGGAGCGTTTCCCCGTGCATGTGCAACCCTCCCCCCCCAACCACAGCCACCAGTCACGAGAGGAGGAGGACGAGAAAGGTCGCCCAGAGGGACACTTCCACCGCGCGCGCACACACGTGGGGGGTGGGGGGGAGAGAGGTGGCAATGTGTCCTGGAAATGAGGCGGCAGTGGGAAATTTGCTTGGGCAGCTCCGGAGGCAGCGAGAGGAAATCACACGTTCCCCCAATCGGATCCAGCAGCGGAAGAGAATGTTCCCTCTCCCTATCTCCCCCTCTCTCTCTGTGTGTGAGACAGAGACAGAGACACAGAGAGAGGAAGAGAGAGAGGGAAAGAGGGGGGAGAGGGGGGGAAAGAGAGAGGGGGGAGAGAGGGAAAGAGAAAAAAAGAGAGGGAAAAGGGAATCCCACCCCTGAGTGGCTGCCCCCCCCCCCCCCCAGAAGGAAGGAATAATGGGGTCATATAGAAAGTCAGCACACAGGCATCCGATCCTGGTTGCATTAGGAACCTTTTGTTTACAATATCTGTAAATCTGGAAATTTCCCTTCTGTGCTACAAATTCATTTTTGTTAAGAGCATGGGATGTTTGAGTTTACATTTCTGAAATGTTTTTTGTGTTCATTCAGGGAAGTTGTTAACTTTGATTTGTCAGTCTTGGGTTGCCTGATTATTACCTTCAGGTGAATTCTTGAGGTTAAATAGAGTCTAAGTAAATAATAAAGTTTCTCCATTCACAGTTCCTAATGTCTGTTTTTTGAAGAAAGGATCATTTCTAAAGATGTTATTATTCTTGTAGAGTTTGTTTTGTTTGTGTAAGTTCTCTGCAACAATGCCACATATAGAGACACAATTAAGAGAAATATCTGGCTATGAGTGTCAGGGGATTAAAAGTATTGAGCCTGAGGCTTCTGATTTGCCTGCAATCTTGGATTGGGGTTTGAAGGCTGTAAAGTCTCCTGTCCCTTTTACATCTACATAACTGCAACTGTTGTTATTGGTTCTGATCTGGTTCAATAGCTTGTGATCCAATGTAAGAAGGATGTTGAGGAACAAAGAGTGAAAGGGTGCAGAAGTATTCATCCTTCAGAATTGAAGGTTGGGCTCCTGGGGAGAAGGAGCATCTTTGGGACTGAAACTCATGTAACTGTAGATACAATAAGAAGCACCAGTTGGGTCTAGGAAGGAGTCACCAATCTGAAACGTTAAAGGCTGCATGATTCTGCAGCCCTTAGTAGGGTGCTTTCTTCTTTCTTTCCTTCTTTCCTTCTTTCTTTCCTTCCTTCCTTCCCTCCCTCCCTCCCTCCCTCCTGCTATTGCCTTTCTTCTGGGCTGTTCTTATTCTATGATACTGAGAACTGGGGTTGCTCTGAGCATCCTCTTGTTTCTAAGCTGCCTCGTTTGTTTCTGTTGATTGCATGTATTTTTTTTTTTTTTTTTTGAAGACCCTGCACAAAGATTAAAAAGCACAGTCCCTGCCCTATTCTCTGAGAGGCAGAGTACAATAAAACAGGGCCAAACTGGGAGAATCCCACCCCGGTGTGTGTGTATGTGTTTCAGGTGGGCTTCCTAGCTTTAGAAGGAGAGAGGGAAGGAGGAAGGGACAGAAAGAGAGAGAGAGAAAGAGGGAGGGGGAGGGGGAGAGAGAAAGAGAGGGGGATACAGATAGAGAGAAAGAGGGAAGGAGGGGGAGAGAAAGAAAGAGAGAGAAGAAAGATACAAGAAAGAAAAGAAAGAGAAAAGGGAAAGAAAGAAAAAGGCAGAGAAAGGAAGTGAAAGAAAGAAAGGGGAATGGAAGGAAGGGGTAGAAAGAAAGGGAAAGAAAGAAAGAAAGAAAGAAAGAAAGAAAGAAAGAAAGAAAGAAGAGAAATGTGATATGGATGGATAGATAAATAGGGAGGGAGGGAGGGAGAAAAAAGGAGAGGAAGGAAGGACATAAACCCTGGCTTCAGAAGACTTTGAAGCAGCACAGCAATCTAGGGCCGGCTTGCAAGGGATCTCGGAAGTCATCTAGTCCAACCCCCTGCTCCAGCAGGAGATCCTTACAGAATCAAAGAATAGTAGGGTTAGAAGGGTATGTGTGTGTGTGTATGTGTATGTGTATGTGTGTGGCTGTCAAAACACCAAAAACAGGCCAAGTTGCTCTGTGGAAGTCAGTCGTAAATTAGAACACTTGCTAAGCAACTGGCCACTAAGTGAGGACCTGGCCATTAAGCGAAGACCACTTAAATTTGGTTTGCCATTCACATGGCCACCTGCCCTGCCCTCTCCAGGGCTCCCCTGGCCTTGGAAACTGGCAAAAAACACTTGCTAAGCAACTGGCCACTAAACGAGGACCTGGTCATTAAGCGAGGACCACTTAAATTTGGTTTGCCATTCACATGGCCACCTGCCCTGCCCTCTCCAGAGCTCCTCTGGCCTTGGAAACTGGCAAAAAACACTTGCTAAGCAACTGGCCACTAAACGAGGACCTGGTCATTAAGCAAGGACCACTTAAATCTGGTTTGCCAGTCACATGGCCACCTGCCCAGGCCTCGCCCTGCCCTCCCCAGGGCTTCCCAGGCCTTGAAAACTAGCAAAAAACACTTGCTAAGCAACTGGCCACTAAGCGAGGACCTAGCCATTAAGTGAGGACCACTTCAATTTAGTTTGCCAGTGACATGGCCACCTGCCTGGGCCTCTTCAGTCACATGACCACCTAGCCACGCCCACCCCAGTCACATGACCACAAAGCCACACCCACAAATTAGGCCATGCCCACAGAACCAGTTGTTAAGAAATTTGAATCCTACTCCTGTTGCACATCTCATTCAAATACTACCATGGGTTGCTTATTTTAATTTTCTCGGCTATGTGAACCACAATGGCTATACCACATTCTGCTCTTCTGTGGCAGCTAATTTACAGGGTTTTTTTTCACTCTCAAATCACTGGAAACTAAAAGTTCAAGTCCCTGTTGTTTTCTTGGCAACATTTTCTGCTTTAAACCTGGTTTAAAAATGAGTCCAAGAAAGTTGTTTTGTGATCCTGAAAAGGGCAGCTCCTTTTTCTGTTCATTAAAAGCAGATTCCCACCACCACCACACACACACATTTTCCCCAGAATATATAGAGACTTTGGGGGGGGGGGGGAATGAGCCCTTTCTACTTTTTCACCCTAACCCGTGCTACCATTTTGGTATCTCCTCCCACTTCACAAGGTTGTATTCTACTCAAGATCGAAATGGCCAAGGCAGATGGTCAGTCCTGGAGGCCATTGGGAAGGACTCACCTGGACTCCAAGCTCAGAGCCTTGCTTTGAATCTGAAACTGCCTGATCAGATAGATGGGTGATGTTTCAAGCAGAATCATTCTTGTTTCTTTTCTCAAAGGTTTTTAAAAGGACCACTTAGGTGAATACGGGGAGTGGTCTGGTGGCCTAGAGGTGGAGCTCTCACCTCACAATCAAGAGGCTGTGAGTTCAATCCTAGGTAGAAGCAGATATTCTCTCTCTGGACACGAGAATATATCTGCTGAACAAAACTTTGCATTGGTGACAGGAAGGGCGTCCGGCCAGTAAACACTCAGCTCCATTCAGTTGCCCAGACTGCACACCGCAAGGGATTATAGGGCTGTTAAAAGAAGAAAATAGAGATTTGTAATTTTGTTTTTAAAAATAAAATAAATAAACATGAAAAAAGAAAGAAAGAAGATGTTGACTTAGGAGAATACGTCCATTCCTCTTCTCACTCAAAATCTACCTAAGGAAATTCTGCTCTGCCTAAAAGCCAGAGATTCTCCTGTTGACTTATATTGTATTATTTTGCCAGTGGGAGAGAAGCAGCTGCTGGAACTGAGATGTACGTCCTTGCAAAATAATAATCAAATTTACCAAAATCGTATCAAAGCTATTTTAAAACAGCTGGAAGAGGCTGCTGCTGAAAGAGACCAGGTAAGGATCAATCTACCTTTCCCCAACCTGGTTCCCTCCGTTGGGCTGGATTTCAGCTCCCAGGATGCATCACCCTGTTTTCTTCTCTTCCAACAAGGCTCCTTAAAATCAGTGATTAGAAATGATTGTGAAAGAATAGCGTGGGTTTCAGCTTTTTAAGAGAAAGGGATCGCTCCATGTTTGTCCACCTTACAATATCTCAGCATGTGAGCTTCACTACCCAGAATCCCCTGCGTGGCCAGTGTTGAGAATTCTGGGAATCAAAATGCACATTGGAAAGTTGCCAAGGTTGGGAGAAAGCTGAGATTAATGGGAAATTCTGCCCTCTGTTGACTGAGTGTAGGTACTGAAACTGCAGAGCACTGCTTGGAAAAGGATTGTGAATCCTGCCCACTGGTAGCTGATTTTGATACTGCAGTTTCAAAGCAGAAGGGAGATAATGTATAGGGCTCTATGGAAAAGTTTGCCACCACATCAGTTGTCGCCAACCAGTGGGCCGGGGACCACTGGTGGACCGCGAGAAAATTTTTGGTGGTCTGCAGAGAAATGTCATCCCCAAAGCAATTAATACAGGCTGTGTGGGAACACAAGGCTTGCGTCGCTTGCATTGTGAACAACACGAGGTAATGAGGGGAAGGGGGAAAGGGTGGAGGGGGGGAACTTGCCCTACTCGCCCCCACATGCCTTGCCTGGCCACCAGGCTGCTTCTTTCCGTTCTTCTTCTGCTTTTGGCTGCATGCAAGGAAAGCAGCAAAAGTCTTTCTTTCTCTGCCCCAAACTCCGCCAGAAATGAGTCTTTGGGACCCTGTAAGGCATCCTGCTCTAAGAGGCTGCGCCGGCGATGAAAGACTCATTTCTGGTGGAGTTTAGGGGAGAGAAAGAAAGACTTCTGCTGCTTTCCTTGCATGAAGCCAAAAAGTCTTTCTCTCCCCATCCTGAGAATGGAGCTGGAGACAGGATCCTGCCATCCCAAATAAAGAACGATCGATCAGTAGGAAAACGGGGTGGGGAATTTTCCTGCAGACTTTTTTGGGATTTTCCCAGAGTCTCTGGTCCACGGGACTTAAAATTATGAGTTTGGTGGTCCCTAAGGTCCAAAAGCTTGGTGACCCCTGACCTACATCATTCTGGGAGAGGAAGCTCAACCCACATGCAGGCGGCAGATGTGCAGAACCCTTGTGGCTATTTCAAGTGGGGATGACACAGTTCTGGCCCTCTAGTCTGGAGGGGAGGAAATGGAGGAACCCCGCAGAGCAAGGATGGTCAACTGATTCTGCTATGGCAGGAGTGTCAAACTCGATTTCATTGAGGGCTGCATCAGGGTTGTGTTTGACCTTGGAGGGCTGGGGTGGGCTTGGCCAGGCTGGGTGTGGCCAGCATGATGTCACTTGTGTTGGGGGGGCGCCTGTGGTGGCTTGAGCCCTTGGCCAGCAAAAACGGTCTCCCAAGCTCCATTTTTGGCTGTGAAAGCCTCCTGCAACCCTCTGCCAGCAAAAATGGAGCTCTTGAAGTCTGCCTGTGGCCCTCCCAAGGTCCGTTTTCACTGGCAGAGGCACCAGGTCCTTTGCTGTTTTTAGGGCTGCCCCAGAAGCCGGCTCTGGCTCCCGGAGTTTGAGTTCGACACCCCTGTGCTATGGGGAAGATCTTGTCCCAGAAGAATGCCCAGAAATGGGAACATGCTCTGGGAGTTACCTAGAGGTCACTTAGATGCCAAGGATGGCACCTCACCTGATGGGACCTGAGGTAGCCCAACACACACAAGCTAAGCTAAAATGGGTTTGCGAGCCTTAAGTCGCAAGAGATTTAACCTGGAAATAAGGAGAAACTTTCTGACAGTGAGAACAATCAACCGGTGGAACAGAAGTTGCCCTCGGAAGATGTGGGAGCTTCATCACTTGAGACTTTCAACAAGAGACTGGACTCCCATTTGTCAGAAATGGTGTAGGGTCTCCTGCTTGGGAAGGGGGTTGGACTAGATAACCTACAAGGCCCCTTCCAACTCTGATTATCTGTTATCTGCTTTGTGGTTCAGCATCTGGTGAGAACTGTTCCATGGCAAATGTGGGGATAGAAAGACACTACAGAGAGTGGTGAGCACAGCACAAAACATTGTGGGCTGTTCCCTGATAACACTAGATGATCTCGCTAGGGCTCGCTGCCTTATAAAAGTGAGGAAAATTCTCAGGGACGAGTCACGCCCTGGGCAGCCCTTCTTCACTCTTCTACCATTGGGTAGGAGATAGAGAAGCATAGCCAGCCACACCAACAGGCTGAAGAACAGTTTCTACCTGTGGGCTGTCAGACTCCTGAACGGAAAATAACTGCATGTCAATGTAGTATGATAGACTTGTGGGGCCGGCATGTTGTGCAACAAGGTCACCTGGTGTAATAAGATTGGGACTGGGTTAGGGACTTCTGTCCTCACTGTGAGTTGTGTTGGGGAGTGTGTGTGCACGAAGGGAGGCTCAGCCAATCTCATTGTACACATGTTGTACTCTGACAATAAAGGTAATAATAATCTGCCCATCTGGCATGAGCTGCTGGTGGGCTTTTCTAGCAGCTCTCCTTGCCTGCTCCCTGATGGGATTGCTGCAGGCTCTTCTGACCTGGGAGGAATGCCACAAGCAATATTCCCAAGGCCTGAGAGAGAAAGACAGCTACCGGAAACAGATCCAGGAACTCGGGGAGCATTGTGACGAACTGCAGCTTCAGGTCTTCCAGAAAGAGGGACGGCTGCTGAGTGCCGAAATCCAGCTGAAACGGCTGTGCCATGATCCCTCTGCCATGGTAGGTTGTCAGGATAAGGGCCATCGGGAAAGGAGCCGGGGTGGCGCAGTGGTTAGAATGCAGCATTGCAGGCAAAGTCTGCCCACAGCCAGGAGTTTGATCCTGACTGGCTCAAGGTTGGCTCAGCCTTCTGTCCTTCTGAGGTGGGTAAAATGAGAACCAAGATTGTTGGGGGCAAGAGGCTGACTCTGTACACTGCTTAGAGAGGACTGTAAAGCTCTGTGAAGCACTATATAAGTCTAAGGGCTATTGCTATTCATATGCATGTTCGTTCCTGGGCAGTTACGAGAGATGGGATGTGAGAGACAATGTGTCCCTTGCTGGTTCCTGCCATGGAAAAGCTACCAAACACTTTGGTGGGAGTTGGACAGCAGGTAGGAATAATAAATAAACCTTAATGATAAGTAAAAAACTGGTTAAGCATGTGGCCTTCCTCCTACAGTCTCTTCCATCTCTCCTTTTTATAAATGAAGTTCTCAAGCTCTGATTATTTTAGGATTCCTTCAGTATTCCTGTTTTAAACTGTCTGCTACCTTGAGTGTTATTCAAGGTCAAAATGATGCACTCAAGCATCTATGTAATTAATCAGTAGAACAGCTTGCCTTCAGAAGTTGCAGAAGCTTCATCCTTGGAGGTTTTCAAGAAGAGACTGGACAGCCATTTATCTGGAATGGTACGAGGTTTCTTGCTAGAACAGAGGTGAGAGAATATACCAAAAATAATCAACAGACCAAGATAATCTGAGTCCATAGGATGCTTTATTATATAAAGTATTGCAGTACCGGATCCTTAACCCCAAAACAACAGTTTTAGGAGAAAGGAGACACTCCCTTCTAATGCTTACAGACTTATATAGATTTTTCACAATTACATGGTTACATAACACTTCCTGTTTTCCATACATAGAAGTTATAGAGATTGTCATAGGAAAGACATGGGTAGTCCTGGTGTTTTTCCATAATTCCTCCCATGTGTCCCTGGAAGTTCCCCAACTTTCTTCACTTCACCATTTATTTTCAGATTCCTGTTTTCTCCTTACAAGATTACACAAGAAATCAACTTCATATCTTATTACTCTTTTTCCAACTTCTCACTATTTCTCCCTTTACTTCTCTTAATTTTCTTTTATGATTATCTCATTTTCTTCTTATTTAATTGTATTTCTTTTACCTAAATTTCTATATCTTTTTATTCATTATACTTATACTTTCGTCTGTCTTGTTTACAATTTCATTATGTTCTCTTCCAACATTCTTAAAAAGCAAAATTCCCTCTATGATTGCCAATCGGAGTGCAACACCTTTAAGTCTTATTGTTATTATCATATAAAATTTCATTAAACATTAAATTTATGCATTCTAAAATTATAACATTCAAATTTCTAATATCTATTTTATATCATGTAAATCTCATCATTCAGACTCTGCTTGGTACTTCTTAAAAATGTAACAAGAAAAATTCTAAAAACATAGCAAAA
>NW_020717370.1:39949-97671 GCF_900518725.1 Notechis scutatus | reverse complement strand
AAGGGATCAGTCTGCTGACTTCTGCTTTAGACCAGATCTGCATCATGATTGACCTCTGCTTTCAAAAAGGAAGGGCCCATTTTAGGATTGGGCTGCTACCGGTTCGCACCGGTTCAAGCGAACTGGATGTTAATTTTACATCTGGTTTACTGAACTGGTAGTTGCAATGACTGGTTGGTCCTGCCCTCCTGTCCCTCCCAGGAGTCTCCACATAGCCATTTTGGATCCCAGGTAAGTGCTAGGCCCACATGGAGGCTCGGGGAGGGCGAAAAACAGGCCTTCTGGAGGCTCTGTGGATGCCAGAAATGGGCCTGTTTCCGGCCTCCAGAGAGCCTCCAGAGCCCGAGGGGAGGGGGAACGAGCCTCCTGAAGGCTCAAGGAAAGCCTATGGAGCCCGGAAAGGGCAAAAAGTGGGTCTCCCAGAAGTTCCAGAAGGCCAGAAATGGGCCCATTTCTGGCATCCACAGAGCCTCTGGAGCCCAGGGAGGCTGTTTTTGACCTCCTGGAGGCTCAAGGGAAAGCCTCTGGAGCCAGGGGAATGTGAAAACGCCCCCCCCCCCACTATGGTGCAGGAGTCTGACTAGGTCACACCCACCATGGCCATGGCCACCCATCAACCAATTGCTGAAATTTTTGAAGCCCATCCCTGGCCCATTTGTGTCAAGATAGTAATGGAACAAATTGCATCTCTGGTGTGCCACCTAGAAGAGGCGACCACAGGTCTGTAAGTTGGATAAGATGAATTTAAGCAACGTTGAACAGGAGGAAGCAAAGAATAGCAACTACTTTGTGATGTGTGGAATCAAATGGTCTTCACCTTCTCCATTTGGGAAACAATGTCTGTCAGCCGAGACAAACCTGAACAGAACCATTCTTAAAATATCAAAACCGCCATCCAAGATCCTCGCCTGCACTAAACTATATTCACATCCCCATATCTGGCTGGCTTTCTTCCCCTTATTGCATGTTTTTCATTCTTGGATCTTACCGAGATAACTTGCATATGAGTAACATTGTCCAGTGTAAGTCTTACAGGTTTCTTCTTTCTCATAGCAATCTTTGCCATTTCCAGAGTCACAGACTCTACATACGATACCTTGGGCTGACAGAGAAGAGGAGAGCATTAAAGGGACACAACATCAACAAACAAAGGCATGAAGTGGTTTTGTTTGAATAAGAAGCAAGAATTGTCTTGCAAGCAGGGGAGTTTTCCATAAGCAGATGCATTTTGTGAGAAATCTATTTCTCTTTCTGATTAGATTACAGATTAAAAGAATTGGAAGGGACCTTGTAGGTCATCTAGTCCAACCCCCCACCCAAGCAGTCTTGAGACCATTTCTGCTTCCCATCAATGCTTTATATATCTAATGGATGGCCATGACCCTATTTAGATGTTTTTCAAGTAGACAGAGATTTGCCAGAAATAGAGAGGGAAAGGTTTGATTGTACAGCAACATTTCCCTACTGCAGAATTAGACACAATTTTGTGCCCCTAAATTAAATAAAAACCCTAAATTAGAAAATGTATATAAAATATAACAGCTAACCAAATCCAATGACAATTTTCATATTTTCAAGAAGGAACAAGTGGAAAGTATTACTGGAAAATGCAAATTGTTCAGGCAAAAAGTAAACAGTGAGTAAAATATATCACGTGTTTTACTGATCTTTTTAACAGCACTGTAAGCAGTTGGAAATCAATCACAATTAAGACCACCATGTGTTGTGGCTCCGGGTTTGGAATCTGCTCCTGTGGCAGATATGAGTTCAAGTGATGAGGATATGGCAGCAAAATATGAGCCGGCATTGCTTAGTGACTTGGATAGTAGCCAGGATGAGGAGATGGATGTAACAAGGGGAGATAAACCTGATTTAATAGAGTTGTCAGGACCTTCGACCTCCTCTGGTTCGTTATCTGAGCAGCAGCCAGGAATGGCTGACAGGGAAGGCATGAGAGAGTTTTCCAGTGGAGAAGACAATTTGGAGAACTTATGGCTTGACGTCAGAAACAGAAGGAGGCTCAGATGTTAATCTCAATTAGGGAGAAGGCATCGAGCCAGTAATTAATTAGGGAAATTAACACGATCCATAAGTGGATAAAAGGACACGGCTGGGCTGGTGGAACTCGCCAGAAGCAAAGTGTCTAAATGGAGTGAAGATATGCAATAAACTCTCTGAGGCTTGTGAATTACTGCTACGCCAGGATTGCTGGACAGAGTGTGGATTTATTGCTGTGTTTTGGAATTACTCCAGCCGTTCTCTTGTGGGGGTTTGTTTTTGATTTGAATTAATTCTGAAACGGCTGCTTTTTGTTTTGCTAGCCTGCAATTAAAGGGGAGACATAACAACTATGCGTATAGGGAAGATTAAATCTCTACCTTCTACAGATTGTTTTGGGAAATTCAGTTTCATCTTTGCAAAGGTTATTTTTTAATTACGATGAAGGTAACTGATTTCTGCTCTAGAGCCCCTTTAAAAACAGTCGATGAATCTTTTAAAAGGCACCAACAGCAGAAATCAATTTTAGTAAGCCAGCAGCTGGAAACTGAGGAAAATCTTAATCCGTCTGTTGTACCCTGCTTTGTCCTGCAGTCAACAAAAATCAGAAAGGAGCTGCCATTTTTGTATTTAATCCTCATTCTTGACACTCAAAAGAGGGCTGTGAAAATATTTACAGACCATTTACATCCTGTTTCAACTCCTACCCTCAAAACAATGCTATAGAGCACTGCATACCAGAACAACTAGACACAAGGACAGTTTTTTACTGAACGTCATCACTCTGCTAAAAAAATAATTCCCTCAACACTGTCAAACTATTTACTAAGTCTGCATTACTATTACTATTAATCCTCCCATCCTTCCTTTCCCCATCTCCTCTCACTTATGACTGTATGACTGTAACCTTATTGCTTGTATCCCAACGATTTTTATTGACTGTTTCCTAGTATGATTTTATTGCTTATTGTACCCTATGACTATTATTAAGTGTTGTACCTGATGATTCTTGACTCTTGATGTATGTATCTTTTCTTTTACGTATACTGAGAGGTTACAGTATGCACCAAGACAAATCCCTTGTGTGCCCAATCACACTTGGCCAATAAATAATTCTACCTACCTACCTACCTACCTACTATCTGCCTGCCTGCCTGCCTGCCTGCCTGCCTACCTACCTACCTACCTATCTATCTACCTATCTATCTATCTACCTACCTATCTACCTACCTACCTATCTAACTATCTATCTATCTAACTATCTATCTATCTATTCAACAACTGAAGAAGTTTCATAACTCAAATCATCATTAACCCCAGTCAAATGATTTAGCTGGGCAGCAGGTCAAGAAAAGCTGAGGCTTCCAACTGCTTAACAGGAGCAAGTCTCTTTGGAGCAGTTCAGGCGTTGCATGGGGCAAGTGCAGACGGACTTCATTCTATGGGAAATGCAGGCTGTGGAATGGGATATCCCAGGGAAGGAACATATTGTACAGGGCTGGAGAACAGTAAGTCCTGAGATGTTTTGAATCTACCTAGAACAGGGCTGTCAAACTCCCAGCCCATGGGCCCGATGCATCATGCACTGGCCATGCCCATCCCTGCTTTAACAAAGGGGGAGAAAAAGTTGCGATACATCATGTGATGACGCCATGACAATGTGAGCTTGACACCCCTGACCTAGAAAAATCAGGTGGGTGAAGAGCAGACTATCTAAATTCTCTTCCCTCTATCATATATAGATGAATTCAGGAAAAAACCACATCTGAATATGGACGAGTTTTCCTGGAATATGTTTTGGTGTGTGCTCTGGAGAACTAGGCACACCAGCTAATCTCATCCATTTCTGCATGGTGAGTTTTTCAGGTTCCTGCCTGTAAGCATTTTAAGTCCCGTCAACCAGCCATTTTATTGACTGAATCCCTTTCCGTTTTTATCCTTCCATCCATTCCCTGATGCTATTAGAAGACAGGAGGCCTTCTCAAAGCGATGGGCTCAGTGCATATGCTCCTACAAGAGTTTTTGCATCTTCTAGCTTGAGATTCAAATTGTATGTCTCTAAAGTCATGCAAATACCTACCAGTGCTGGTGAAGAGCAGAGCAGGGAAGCAGAGTAGAAAAATCACATTCATCCCGATATAGGTCTCTCAAAAGTGGAGATGTCCCGAGCCAATATTAATGAGCAAAAAAAGTGGAATAAGAAGCAGAAATTCAACTGGGGATGGGGTTTCTAGTGTGGGTTCACCAAACGTCCGAGATCAGCCAATAAGGCATGGGACAAAGATGCGTGCATGTATGTTTTCTTTTGGGAGTGAAAAGAGGCAGATACTGCAGCCAAACAAAGTCCCAGGAGTTGGAAAACAAATCAATAACTCTGTACATGGTGCCCTTCGAGTCACTTCCACAAAATCCACCCTAAAAACCTTGACCTACTGGTACGTTTGCCTGCAATTCTGCAAAGAAAAAACAAACACACGATTGCTTGTGTTTTCAATTAAATAGCAGGAAAGAAAGTCTTGCCCAGAAGAGAAATCCAAAGGAAAGCATATCCAAGGTTTGACTGCCCACTATAGGAAGCCTCCCCTCCCTAGAGAATGAAACATTTTGGGGAATATTAAAAGAGGTAGAATATTACATTTTCCAAAGGAGAAATGGGATCAGAGGTTTTCAAGGTTTCCGATTCATGCTGGGAGCCCATCCTCGGGGGACTTTTATTTTATTTATTTATTTTATTTGTCAAGCAAGTATTAGATAACAGGTGTAAGTATAAACATGATTGTGAATACATGAAACGGATACGAATAAAAAGGGAATATTAGGACAGAGACGGTAGGCATGTCGTTGTGCTTATGCACACCCCTTACAGACCTCTTAGGAAAGAGGTGAGGTCAATAGTAGACAGTCTAAGGTTGAAGTTTTTGGGGTTTGGGGAAGAAACCACAGAGTCAGGTAGAGTATTCCAGACATTGACTACTCTGTTGCTGAAGTTGTGTTTCCTTCAATTAAGTTTGGTGCGGTTTACCTTGAGTTTGTATCTATTGTGTGCTCTTGTATTGCTATGGTTGAAAGTGAAGTATTCATTGACAGGTAGGACATTGCAATGTATGATTTTATATACTACACTTAGATCGGACCAAAGGCGGTGTAGTTCTAGATTTTCTAGGTCTAGAATTTCAAGTCTGGTGGCATAAGGTATTCTGTTGCGAGTAGAGGGGTGGGGGACTTATCTCTAGCACAATGTGTACTGTTCCGTGTGTGGTATTTATAGTGCCTGTTGTAAGTGGCTTTTGATATGTTGATTGGTCTGTATTGATGGCGGGCTTTTAAGTCATTGGCTGTTTGTTTGTTTGTGCTGCCCAGCCCTTGCCTTCTAAAAACTTGATAGGCTGTAAATCAGCACTCCTGTTGGCTGACGTGGGGTCTGTTTCCCAACCTTTTTTTCCCCTTTCTCATTCCATAAAGGCCTCTGAAATCTTCTTTGTTTCAAGTAAGATAGCAGAGCAGAGATGGCGGAACACAGTGGTGGGGTTCAAAGTTTTTTACCATTGGTTCTGTGGGCATGGCTTGGTTGGCGTGGCTTGGTGGGCATGGGAGGGGAAGGATAACTGTAAAATCTCCATTCCCACCCCACTCCTGGGGGAAAATTACTGCAAAATCCCCATTCCCTCCCCAGCCCACTAACCTGCTTTCCAGCTCCGTTCTCCTGTGCAAGGCAACAAAAGAAGATCCAGCCGATCAGCTGGGACTCGGGAGGCAGAGAATAGATGGGGGTGGGGCCAGTCAGAAGTGGTATTTGCCGGTTCTCTGAACTACTCAAAATTTCCACTACTGGATCTCCAAAAACTGGTCAGAACCTGCTGAATACCACCTCTGGTGGAACAGCTTAAGTGTGAAAGATTTTCATCCCTGTTATAATCTGAGGAGACTCCCAAAGTAGATCTTCTCCTTTTCCTGTGGAACCAGTGGGAGTAAGCAAACTTTCTACCCTACCAACCTCCTAATTCTACTTTACAGGATCACTGTTGAGAAATACAAGTTAAAAATACATTCCCAAACCTGGATTAGTTGCAGTACCTGGGTCAAAATATCTTGAATAGTCACTCATTGCAAGCAGAGTAGGAGGTGTGGTTTTAAGAAAGGCACATGACATTTTAGGGAGCACCATGAAAAGTTTCAAACAACAATGGGCATCACCAGGGATCAAAAACCAAATTCTGTGAAGAAAGGTGGAAGGACTTGGGACTCTATCGTGGAAAGGAATATCCATATAGTTCAGTTCCAAGCTGGGAGAAAGACACTGGAAACACGGAGGCTGGTGGAAAAGAAGGTTTAATGATGAAGCAGAACCACATAGGTTTGCTGTTCTGGGAAGCTGACAAAATGGAGTTGAGATTGGGTGTGTGGGTGTGTGGGTTATACCTTCTTTGGCCTTTGCACTTGAGCTTCCTGTTCCTGTGCAAGAACGTGTATTCTATTGGCTGTTGTCAGAATCCTATGGGGTCATATAGGAGTTATGTAGAGGTCATAGCTGGCTATATAGGCAAAAGAGGAAATGCAAGTCCTAGGTGTTTGTCTGAGCTAAGTTTGGTTGAAGTTTGGACTGCTCTGGGGGTGGTGCAATGAAGGGGCTTTGGACTGGGCTTTGGACTACTCTGGGCTGCTTCTAATCCTACCTGTCTGCCTTTTTTTTCAGAATATCCTGTCTTCAGTGGATTATCAGATCTGCATTTCTAAAAGGTGACCTCCTCAGTTTCTACTTGGGGGCATGGAGACTGGGGCTGGTTTCTGAATCAGCCAGCCCAATCTTTCTTAATGGGCACAAAATATCTGCTGGGGGCTATTAAGAAAGACTGAATCTGCTTCCTGTCTCTAAAAAAAACATGTTTCTCCATTTCTCATTTAGGGAAATGTAATATTCTGCCTTTTTTAATATTCCTCAAAATACTTCATTCTTCTCTGGGGGAGGAGTGGCCTCCCACAATATAATATTGAGAAAAACAACAAGAGAGATAATATATCATTGATTTTCAAACTTCTAAAGGTGTCTCTCCAAGAAGCTCAAGGCCTCTTTCTTTTGAGAGTGAATCCTACTGATGCAAAGTGAGGTTGAGTTTCCCTTCTTAAGCCTTCAAGCAGAGCTAGGTGTTGGAAGAAAAATCTGGCCTGGTTCCAAGCCAGGAGAGAAAGACGCTGGAAATAAAATGGAGGCTGATTGGAAAGAAGGACTCTGTTTATTGATGAGCAGAACCAACAACAGCATGGAGTTCTGGGACAGCTGACAAATTGGCTTGATGACTACATGGATTTTTATAGGGTTCTGAGATGCTGCAGTGGGTTATACAAAGTAGTAAAAGCCTGGTGTCTTTGGCTATTCTAATGGTGGTGGGTTAATCCTATTATGTTCCAAAGATCATGTCCTGTTCTTAGAATTTGGATGGAGATGTTTGTAAATTTTAATCCCATCCCTGCAGATGAAGTTGTTTTAGGCTGGCCTGGATTTCTTAATGGGCACAAAATATCCATCTAAAGACTTCAGGTCTCTGCTGGATGCAGCAAGACTGGGGTTGCCTTTAAGAATCTGTTTTCCTCTGGTCCCAGTGACTGACCCGGATTGGATCCTGCAACGTTATCCTGGGACACATATATTTGCCTTCATTTGAGAAAGGAAAAAAATCCCACAACACAGAGAGGAGGATGCCAGGACAAGAACGGTTTCTATAAATATTCTCCCTAGTAAGCTAATACAGCCTCCTGAAACAAATTTCACCATGCAAGTTTGCATTTTTTTTGTTGCCTAGAGTGACAGGTATTTTAAAAATTAAATGAAAAATAAGAACGTGACAGTAAGAAGACCATGGCAGCAAAAAAAAAAAAAACATCAAAGCTAACAGCAATACAAACACAGAAAAGCATTAAAAATTGTTTTGGCTAGGAAAGGGGAAAAAACTTTTCCTCTTGCACAAAGGAACCAAAGGTGATTCTGTCTAGTGAGCACATACAACTATGAGCTGGGGCCACCACCACATAGGGTCTCCCACTTGTCACTAGTCTCTTTGTTAAACAAGGGTGCATGTAGGGGTCTCAGGTATAATCTTGGAGTCTGACTTGGTACAGAAAACTTCTACAGGTGGGCTTTAAAGCAAGAAAGCAAAGCAGCAACTCTTTTAACAGGGGTGTAAAAGAGAATGTTGCAATCATTAGTTTGACCATTTACTTTCTGCTTATCTTTCCACACACACACCCTTTCAAACACTGAAATGCTCACTGAAACAAAAGGGGTATCCTTTCCAGGATGGGTAAAACCATCATCCATCTCTGTGACTCCAGGTTATAGGATTCAGAAGTCTGCCTTACAGACTGTCTTGTTCCAAAATGAAAGGAGTCTGGGCTTGCTGTGTCTGGCAAGCATTGTCCACACATGTTGGATCCTGCCCCACACAGCAAGCATTAACAACACACAATTCTTTACTGCTTTCCCTACATCTGTATCTCTCCTCTACAAACACAGATACATGGATTCATAGATAAAGCTCTTAAATGAAAAAGATCCCATCATTAGGACTGCAGAAAAAACAATTACTACCAGCCTGCCTTCCATCGAGGACCTGTATACTGCACGAGGTAAAAAGAGGGCTGTTAAAATATTTACAGATCCCTCACATCCCGGACATAAACTGTTTCAACTCTTACCCTCAAAACAACACTATAGAGCAGGGGTGGGCAAACTATGGCCTGCGGGCCACATCCGGCCCGTTGGTCTTTTTAATCCGGCCCGCCGAAGATTGGTACAGAATTAAGGTTTGATGTGAATGATTGAATGATTGCATTCATTTGATTTTGACTTGTAATGACAGGCATTTCGACACCAGGTGGCAGCCCGTCTGTCAAATTTTAAAAGTCAATGAGGCCCCCGAGCCAAAAAGTTTGCCCACCCCTGCTATAGAGCATTGCACACCAGAATAACTAGACACAAGGACAGTTTTTTCCTGAATGCCGTCACTCTGCTAAACAAATAATTCCCTCAACACTGTCCAACTATTTACAAAGTCTGTTCTATTATTATTAATCTTCTCATCCTTCCTATCACCCATCTCCTAACACTTGTGACTATATGACTGTAACTTTGTTGCTTGTATCCTTATGATTTATATTGACTGTTTCCTAGGATGATTTGATTGCTTATTGTACCCTATGACTATTATTAAGTGTTGTACCTGATGATTCTTGACTCTTGATGTATGTATCTTTTCTTTTATGTACACTGAGAGCATTTGCACCAAGACAAATCCCTTATGTGTCCAATCACACTTGGCCAATAAAAATTCTATTCTATTCTATTCTATTCTATTCTATTCTATTCTATTCAATTCCATTCCATTCCATTCCATTCCATTCTATCTCGTCAGGCTAAGTAGTCACCCAGCATTAAGATACATTTCTCAGCAACTTAGAAGCACAACATTGGAGGAGATGCAGAAACTGGAGAAGGGCTTTCTATGGATGGGGTAAAATAAAGAAGAATGGCTGGAGAATGCAGGCATCGATCCTGCTACCTCTTGCATGCTAAGCAAGCGCTCTACCATTTGAGCTAATTCCCCAGCTGTTGGCTAGCACTGTTGCAAAATTTCCCAAGAAAGAAACCAAGATAATATACAAAAACTAGTGGGAGAAGATTGATGTTCCATACTGAGAGTGCAATCCAACCTACCTCCATCAAAGGAAGCCCCTTGAATCAATATATTTATTTATTTGATTTATTTGATTTGTCAATTGCTTACAAGATAACAGGTATAAGTATAAAAATAGTTATGAACACATGAGATGGATACGTATAAGAAAAATAAAAAGAAACAATAGGACAGAGATGGTAGGCACGATTGATGCGCTTATGCACACCCCTACAGGCCTCTTAGGAAAGGGGTGAGGTCAATAGTAGACAGTCTAAGGTTAAAGTTTTTGGGGTTTGGGGAAGAAACCAAAGAGTCATGTAGAGTATTCCAGACATTGACCACTCTGTTGCTGAAGTCGTATTTCCTGCAATCAAGTTTAGTGCAGTTAACCTTGAGTTTGTATCTATTGTGTGCTCTTGTATTGTTATGGTTGAAGCTGATGGCCCATTGGCTGGATACGTCATGCGCTGGCCACGTACACCCCCGGTTTAGTGAAGGGGGGAAAAGTTGTGATACATCATATGACAACAATGTGTCATCGCAAGTTTGACACCCCTGATCTAGACCAACAGTTGCCAACTGGTGGTCTGTGGCCCACTGGTGGTCCGTGAGAAAATTTTGGTGGTCCACAGAGAAATATCATCCCAGAGCACCCCCCAAAGCAATTAATCCAGGCTGTGTAGGAACACAAGGCTGCGCCGCCCTCATGGGCTGCGGGAATCCTCCCCGCCCACTCACTCCTTACTTGACAAACTTGCCTGCTAAGTTGCTATTTTTCCTTTTTTCCCCCTGGCCATCAGCTGTTCTGCTGTGCCGGGAGATTTATATTAGCTAGAAAGCAGGAAATCGTTGAATTTCTTGCTTTCTAGATAATCTTTAGATCTTAAAAGCAGAGCCGAACCTCCCTTAGGACTGAAGGTTCTATTATTAAGTGCATACTCAGATAGCCAATGGCAGAAACACAGATCTCTAAGTCAATCTGTGATTCTATGAGCAACTCAATCTGCCTGCCTGCTTTGCCTGATTTTGGGTAAAAGTTGCTTTTCTTTATAAAAAATTCAACATTTACATAAATATTTATAATATTTACATACAAGCCATGCCCAACCAGTCACATGACCATCAAGCCACACCCACAAATTAGGCCATGTCCAAGAACCAGTTGTTAAGAAATTTCAATCCCACCCCTGCCTCTGTATATCTGCCCAGTTGCTGTATATCTGCCCAGAATCCTGCCCAGTTGCTGTTTCCAGCTTGTTGTTGTTGTTAGTTGCGGAGTCATGTCCGACCCATCGCGACCCCATGGACAATGTCCCTCCAGGCCTTCCTGTCCTCTACCTTCCCACAGAGTCCATTTAAGCTCACACCGACTGCTTCAGTGACTCCATCCATCCACCTCATTCTCTGTCATCCCCTTCTTCTATTGCTCTCAATCTTTCCCAGCAATAGGCTCTGGTGTTCTAAGAATGATTATTTTATAAAAAAAGATGGCAGCACTTGAACATTTAATTATGTCTCCTTCAGTGGTGGAATTCAAATTTTTTTACTACTGGTTATGTGGGCGTGGCTTGGTGGGCGTGGTTTGGCTTGGTGGGCATGGCAGGATATTGCAAAATCCCCATTTCCTCCCCACTCCTCTAACCTGCTTTCCAGCTCCGTTCTCCTGTGCAGGGCAACAAAAGAAGACCAAGCCGATCAGCTGGGACTCGGGAGGCAGAGAAGAGATGGGGCAGGGCCAGACAGAGGTGGTATTTGCCGGTTCTCTGAACTACTCAAAATTTCCGCTACCAGTTCTCCAGAACTGGTCAGGACCTCCTGAATATCACTTCTAGTCCCCTTGATGTTTCTTTCCAATATTTTAATAACCGTTTAACTTTTCATTTTTCAGTCTTGGAGCTCACTGATCATTGCTTGTTGACAAAATGAAATCTCTGACTTGAGAATCTCTAGCTCCCAATATAACTCCATAACAGAGCACAGCACACAGTTGGTTCTTAAAGTCTTGTCAGTTAGATGATTGATTGATAGACAGAAATAGGCAGACAGAGAGACAGGTATCAGAGATTCTAGATATGTTGGAAAATGTCAAGGCTAAAATTTAAAGTCTCAATTGGCTAATAAGATTCCTCCTCCTCCTCCTCCTCCTCCTCCCCGCTCCTCCTCCTTTCACATGGAAAGTGAGCCCAGTGCCAATCACCTTTCTGAATGTCTTGAGACAATTAGAGAACTGTGACTTCATACAAAAGAAGACCTTAGTAGAATTGACAGAAGAAGAGAAAGCAGAGAGTTGTTGTGGAGATCAGTTGGAAAACTACCAACGCTCCTGGAAGGATGGGTTAAGCCGGGGTGTCAAACTTGTGTCATTACAGCGTCATCAGGTGATGTATTGTGACTTTTCCCCCTTCGCTAAACTGGGCATGAGTGTGGCCAGTGCATGACGCATCCGGCCTGTGAGCCACACGTTTGACAGCCCTGGGATAAGTGAGGACCTAGCTTGGAGTCATTGCGCAGCTGTAAGCAGGGGTGGGATTCTATCAGTTCGCACCTATTCGCTAGAACCAGTTTTTAACATTATAAGCAGTTTGGAGAACCGGTTGTTAGAAGAAATTACTGGCCTAATCCTGTGAGGAAGGCAGGAAGGAAACATTCTGGTGTTGCCTCTCCGTTAACCCTTATTACATTCTTGGCAGGACTAGACTTCCTGTCTCAGGAAATTCTCTGGAGTTTTTTCCCCCTCTTTTGCTGGTACTTTGCTTGTGTGGAGTGACCATTCAAAGTTACAATGGCACTGTAAAAAGTGACATATGACCATTTTTCACACTTATGACTGTTGCAGCATCCCCACAGTCATGAGAGGCCAGGCAAGGAGATGCGTGCCTCGATGTGAGTGATGTTGAGTTGGCCATGCTCAGCCAGTCACATGACTACCAAGCCATGCCCACCAACTAAGCCATGCCCACAGAACCAGTTGTTAAAAATTTGAATCCCACCCCTGGGTTCACCATCACGGTGCTTAGTCATATCTAAAAAGAGATTTGATGAGAATGATTTTATACAGGGATGGCAATGGAGGAGATAAAAAATGGTCAAATAATATGGCCAAAATAAAGTAAACATGTGACTGGAGAATGTGGGCATCGATCCCACCACCTCTTGCATGCAAAGCAAGTGCTCTACCATATGAGCTAATTCCCCAGCTCAAATTACTCTTGACCCACCAAACTTCAAGAATTAGAATGCAAAAACTAAAGACATTAAAAAAAAGTCATATAAGCTGGCAAAATGTTTGATTAGCAGAATGCAGCCATTGCCCCTGCTATTTCATGCACGTTTGCGCTCTATCATTTGAGCTGATTGCTCCACATCCTAGTTAGTTCTGCTGCATCGTTTCTCAAAAAAGAGCCATCTAGAAGCTGTTATGCAGAATCACACAGAGGGGGGTGGGGTGGATCAACCCAAAAAACGTTCTGATGAAGGCGGGCATCGATCACACTGTCTCCTGCAAGCAAAGCAAGAGGTTGGTTAGTATTGCCACTAATGCCCAACTGCCTGCCTGGATTCTTTTGCAACAGGGTAGAAATTTAGGATAATATGCACAATTTGCCCGGGACTTGACTTCTTATAGGGAAGCCAAAAGTGAATCATAGTAATAATAACTGGAGAATGCAGGCTTCGATCCTGCTACCTCTTGCATGCGAAGCAAGCGCTCTACCATTTGAGCTAATTCCCCAACAGGCTGGAATCCTTGTTCTACCATATTATAGCATCTGAGGACAAGAAACTAGGGAGATTAAACTGGTCTTATTCTGGCCAGGTCCCCTGGAAATGACCAAGGCACTTCTGAACTCAGTTATCTGGAAAGAGTTTGAACTGGGACATCCTGAGGAATTGGACAAGATCCTCACAGTGGTAACGTAGGCCACTGAGTTCTGAACAAGAGGTGGTATTCAGCAGGTTCTGACCAGTTCTGTAGAACCGGTAGCAGAAATTTTGAGTAGTTCGGAGAACCAGCAAATACCAACCTGACTGGAGATTTTACAGTATCCTTTCCCTGCCACGCCCACCAAGCCACGCCCACGGAACAGGTAGTAAAAAAAATTGAATCCCACCACTGTTCTTAACCCTTCCCCTTTTGGGTTGATTAAACCCTCTGTCCAAATGGTGGTTTGTGAATCTTTGAGGAAGGGCAGATTCTGCCATCTGTTGAAGGTGTCAGGGGTGCTCCCCAGTGGTGGGATTCAATTATTTTTACTACCAATTTTGTGGGCGTGGCTTGGTGGGCATGGCTTGGTGGACGTGGCTTAGTGGCCATGCCAGGGGAAGGATACTGTAAAATCTCCATTCCCTTCTCACCCCACTAACCTGCTTTCCAGCTCCGTTCTCCTGTGCAGGGCAACAAAAGGAGAGCCAGCCAATCAAAAACAGTTCAGTAACAGACTTTCATTAAATCCAGTAATATCAGTCAATTAGGAAAAATGGAGCAACGGCAATACTTTCCAACAGAAGGAAACAGACATACACTCGTGCTCTCTTCTGAGACTCAGACAACCCAGGTTTCTGTAGAGTTGTAATTGCAGGAATGTCTTTATCTTTGATGGCAAACCTCAAAGAGAAAAGAATGGTTCCAAGCAGATACAACTCAGGCAAATAAAGTTACTCATCTAAAGGAGGATTAGAGAGAGGAAGTAAACATATGTTGGACTTTGACTAGAGATCATTAATTGTGTTAGTTACTATGCTGAACAATAACGAAAGTCAAGCAGAAACCAAAGTTAACCAATGTTAGAGGATTACTAAAAATGTGTATAAATGCAAGACTAGATTCCAATAAAGATCATCATGAATCAGTTGATCATGATCAAACACCTTGACTGCCTCGTCATTACAACAGGTTTCTGGCTCCATCTTATGGCTGTTTGACCCAATTGCATGCTCTTGCATTCCCTTAAAGATATAGTACTAAAATGTTTATCCTGGTTTATATATTTCTAGCCCAAATAGCTGTTAGGTAACCCATATTCCTAACAGGGCTGGAGTAGGAAAGGTGTTCAGGCAGCTTCTCCCCTGGTCCCATCTCTGGATTCAGCTCAGTCTGGCAGCTTTTCCAGGAATCTGTTTCTTTGGGCCGAGTGCCTAGCCTCCGTCTTTCCTCTGCAGCTTCAATAGCTTGTACAAATTCTTCAGAAGTAGGACACCAGGTCTCAATCAGTCCTCCGGTATCCGTTCCCACCACTCCTTCTGCAGATTCCTCCTTTTCTTCCATCGTCGCTGAGTCTTCACACTGCTCCAGCTTTGGGTCCATGCTGGGGCTCAGCACCCCTGACAGCCCCCTTTCAGGGTGCTGGTAGCTATTTAGATATTTGGGATAATGTCAGCATTCCAGAAAACCTCCACTCTAACCAATAACTCCGAGACAGACTTCTTCTCAAAAGTACTTTTTATTTTGGATAATAATTGGCACAACTGGGGAATCCCGAATCTGAAAGTTCCGGGCTTCCTTACAATAAGTAAAAACTACAAATCCATCCCCGGCACCCATCATCACATCACATGCCCCAATCACCATCCATCCCAAGTTAAGATTTCCCCTCACTTATGCGCAAACTAACATGACCTTGAATTAGAAAAATAATGTTATTATGTCTAACTACATACACTCCAAGAAATTCCCCCTCCCATTTTTCCAGGCTCAGAAATGTGTCAGTGTGGGAGCATCAGGTCTCAATATGGCTTCCAAATCTGACAGTGATATCATCAGACCATGCAAAACAGACAATCAACTAGTTAAAAAGAGAATAAAAAGATCTAAGCACCTCTCCACCAGCAATCAGCACCTAAATGAGCATTGATTAACTCCAGGATTAACATCAGACCAACAATCAAGTCAACAATACCCCAGTCAAGAAAGAAGCCAACACTAAACAGCCCAACCACAGTACCTGCAAGATCACTCCCACCAACATTGACAGGCAAGCCACTAGAATATAAACTGAGAGAAAACCCCTCTACTTCCTAGCCCTGATGATGTTACCCAGTTTAGGTAATGAAACTTCTGCAAGAAAACAAGCTAGCTCGGAGAGCATCAAGGATCCCTCCATCCATCCCTCATCTTCAACACTCTTTTATTGATCTAAAAGGGAAAGTTCTCCAACTTGCAAACAGTCAGGTGAACCTGACAGGCACTAGAGCACTTGGTCTCAGTGCCCTCAAGCCGGCACCACCCCTTTCCTCACTGCACCAGATGGGTCACAACTAGCACCCCTTTATCCCCACCACCACACTCACTCTATGTCCACTCAATTCATTCAATTGGCCTGTTTCCAGCCTCCACAGAGCCTCCGGAGCCTGGGGAGGGGGAAACGGGTCTCCTGGAGGCTTGAGGAAAGCCCCCGGAGCCTAGGGAGGGTGAAAACAGCCCCCCCCAGCCATGGTACAGGAGGCCAACCAGGCCATGGCTGCCATGTCCACCATGGCCGCCATGGCCGCCATGGCCACGCCTACCCAGCAACTGGTTGCTAAATTTGCAGAGAACTGGTTGCTAAATTTTTGAAGCCCACTCCTAGATTGATAAGAGATCATAGAGAGGTTGAATGAATGGCAAGGCTGGCATTTAAAGTCTCATAGGGGACTAACAAGACCCCTTTTCCTCCTCCTCTTCCTCTTCCTCATTAATAGTCCTCAGATAGAAAATAATTATTAATAAACCTTTCACAGGCTGAACAATTCCCCAACTGCCTCTTAGGGATACTTCCCAGTGCATATGAAGACACAGACAAATGCAAGGTAATATGTCAAAATGGGCTTCAAATGAGGGTGATTTTGTATATGGATGTCAAAATTGAGAAGAGAGTTGACTAGAGAATGTGAGTATTGATCCCACTACCTCTTGCACTCTATCATATTAGCTAACTGCCCGGCTTCAGCCAGCCTTGACTCACTAAACCAGGGGACACCAACTTTTGGACCTCAGGGACTGCCAAACTCATAATTTTAAATCCCAGGGACCACTAATCAGTTCTGTGGGTGTGGCCTAATTTGTGGGTTTGGCTTGGTGGGCATGTGACTGGCTGGGCATGGCTTGTATGTAAATATTATAGATATTTATATAAATATTGAATTTTTTATAAAAAAGAGCAACTTTTACCCAAAATCAGGCAAAGCAGGCAAGCAGATTGAGTTGCTCACAGAATCACAGATTCATTCAGAAATCTATCTATCTGCCATTGGCTAGCTCAGTCTGTCACATAAAATTTGCTTGCAAGCAAACTCACAAAATTAACTCACAACACACCATGTATATAAATATTGAATTTTTTATTTAAAAAAAGAGCAACTTTTACCCAAAATCAGGCAAAGCAGGCAGGCAGATTGAGTTGCTCACAGAATCATTCAGTGATCTATCTATCTGCCATTGGCTTGCTCAGTCTCTCAAATTTGCTTGCCGGTGAGTCTGCACTGAATAATAGAAACTTCAGTCCTAAAGGAGGCTTAACTGTGCTTAAAAACCAAGCTGAACAACACCCTCTGGTGGTACATTTTCCTGCTTCCAAAATTGTGCGTATGAAATCCTAGCAGCTATTAAAATATGTAACATAATATATTTGTCTTTTTTATTATATTATTCTGTTATTATGCCTAATAGAAATAGTTCTGGTTTAGGTTCAATTTTCTGTTTTATTATTTCTTCTAGCCATAGTCCAATTATGTTCCAATACTTCTTGACCTCTGGGCAGGTCCACCACATATGAAAATAATTGCCTTTTTCTTTCTTACAATTCCAGCAATTTGGGCTTAGGTTAAACATTTTTGCTAGTCTAGCAGGAGATCGATTCCACCTATAAAACATTTTGTATATGTTTTCCCTGTACGCTGAAGACATAGTTAATTTATAATTTGGTCCCCACATTTTTTCCCAATGTTCCAAATCAATATTGTGGCCAATATTTTTCACCAATACCACTGTTTTCACCTGCAGAGGGTTGCAGAAAGCTGTCGCAGCTGAAAACAGAGCTCGGGAGCCCATTTTCACTGGCAGAGTGTTTGGAACACCACAGGTGTCCCCAGCACAAGTGATGTCTAGCTAGCCATGCCCCCCCGCCCCCCCCCCCCAAGGTCAAGCAAAACCCTGATACAGCTCTCAATAAAATTGAGTTTGACGACCCTGTCCTATCATATGGTGCTACAGGGGATCAGTTGGCATCCTCCTCCTTGTGACAGCCCTTCAAGGATTTAAAAAAACTTCTATTGTGTGTGTTGCATAACCTTCTGTCCTTCAGACTGAAGATATTCAGTTCTTCCAGCGATTCTTTGTAGGAGTCTGAAGTGAGGAGATAAACATCATAAGAATCTCAGCGATGTCACTTAATTGCTGTGGGGCAAGGGAACAAAATCTTGAAAGCCTGTCAGAGTTTCTCTCTTGTCCATTCAATACCAATGTTCAAGTCTTAAGCATGGATCCAGCCCTTCTATAGAATCCAAGATTTGCTGTGAACTATTGTTGCAATAGTTGCAATAGTTTTGCAATAGTATTGTTGCAATAGTTCACTCAGACCAGAGGTGGGTATTCACCAGGTTCTGACCATTTCTGGAGAACCGGTAGTGGAAATTTTGAGTAGTTCGGAGAACCGGCAAATCCCATCTCTGACTGGCACCGCCCCCATCTATTCCCTGCCTCCCGAGTCCCAGCTGATTGGCTGGGTCTTCTTTTGCTGCCCTGCATAGGAGAACGGAGCTGGAAAGCAGGTTAGTGGGGAAGGAATGGAGATTTAACAGTATGCCATGCCCACATAACTGGTAGCAAAATTTTTTGAATCCCACCACTGACTCAGATCCAGAGACTGGGAGAATGTTTGAACAATCGTTGTTTGGTAAAGTCATTCTTCAATTCTTTTTAATATCAATTCATCCATTAATATTAATCCATTGTTTGACTAGAATCGAATATCATAGGGGATGTGTGCACATTGGGGTACATTGACAAGTTATTTTTTCAGGCTTTGGTGTTCCTTCTACAAGTAATATTAGAAAATTATAAGCATTGTGTCTGGATACTATTTACCCTTCCCTACTCTCTAGTTGTCCCTTCTGGGCGGGGATGAGACCTTTGAGGAGATGATGTTTCTCTTGATAACCCCTTTGTGTGACTTCCCTTACTTGAACTGCCCATGTGGCCTGACATCTTTTCCCCCCTTGTTTAGAAAAGGTCTTAGTGTGCCATTTAATCATGAGGGAAAGCATTCAAACCCATATGAATGAAAATTTCGGGGGGGTATTTATTAGACCTGTTGATCCAGTTCGACTAACTGCTTTTCCTTAGAACATGAACAAGGAGAACTGCATGACTTTTAAAATACAGGATGGATACCCCAAATGCAAACACCCTTGTTCTAAAGCTGTATTGCCTTGCATCAGTTATGCAAACTGGGAGATTGGAAAGATGTCTGAAATCCAAAATTATAAGTTTGGTCAAGAAAATAATTGGAGAGTTATATACATGAAATGTGGACTGAGGAACTGGACTATCCCATCTGGGAAATCAATGGGTCCAAATCTTAAGAAATGTAAAATATACTTCTTATGATTTAAGTACAAAATTCATTCATAAGAAAATATTATTTGATGTTTATTGGTGGGATTCAAATTTTTTTACTACCGGTTCTGTGGGCGTGGCTTGGTGGGCATGGCGTGTCTTGGTGGGCATGGCAGGGGAAGGATACTGCAAAATCCCATTCCCTCCCCACCCCACTAACCTGCTTTCCAGCTCCATTCTCCTATGCAACAAAAGAAGACCCAGCCAATCAGCTGGGACTCAGGAGGCAGAGAATAGATGGGGGCGGGGTCAGTCAGAGGTGGCATTTGCCAGTTCTCTGAACTACTCAAAATTTCTGCTACCGGTTCTCCAGAACTGGTCAGAACCTGCTGAATGCCACCTCTGATTGGACTCTTCCAGGAATGTGTTTAAAAAGATAGATATGATATTTCTTTTTAATGTTCACATTCTAGCAGATATGAGGACTCTTCTTACATAGTCTTGTCCAGCCATAGCTCAATTTTAATTTCAAGTTATAGCATCTGTTATACAATTCTGAATGGAGGAGGGGAGATAACATTAACGTGATTAGATTTTTTTTTTCATGTTATGAAGAGCATTGACTTCATTAAACTAGGAGTTAAGCAAAGAGAATTTCTTTTCTTTTTGTGACTCTGTAATCCCTTACTTCAGGGTGGGATCAGGGCAACTGAGTAGAGCTGAGACTTTACTAACTGGATGCCCTTCCAGGATGCCACACAGAGTTTTTGCAGCAAATATTTTCTCTTTGCGGCCTGATAGAGAAACATCTGTCATTGCCTAGGATTGAACACTCAACCTTCTGAATGGGAGGTGAGTGTCTTTACCACTAGGCCACTATACCACTCAGAGCTCAGCAAAGAGAATAATAAATAAACAAGAAAATAAAAAGAAATTATCTTCCTGGTGTTATGGGATGGATTCAAGACGTACGCATTCTCAATTGTTGACAACTTTAGTTTTTCAGTGAGACTCAGTTTATTTCTATATAGATTGAATGGTAAATTTAAAGATAAATCTCTCTCTCTGTGTAAAAAGAAGGAGGCAATTCCAAACACTTTAAAAATGTTGGTGATTTATCAGGAAGTTGTTGGAATCAACATTGAAGATACAGACTTGTGCACACTCACACATACCTTCTGATAAACCTACATGGGATTACAACCTACATGTTATTTTTTAAAAAAACCAAAGCTCTTCATAGCTCTTCTGTGAGATAGGTGGCCATACAAATTTGATTAATAAATAAAGTAATAAACTTAATACCAACAATGAAGAATATTTGTAGCTCAGGGTCGAAACAAGGGTACACTCTGAGCTTGGTTGTTTTCTTGTAGTTCTCCAAACTAGGTAACATCATCACTGCACTGATGTTTGGGTAATGAAACATCTGCCAGAAAACAATCAAACTCAGAGAGCACTAAGGACCCCTCATACAATCAATAATTTCTTCCCTCATAGCTAATTTTAACAATTTTGGGCAGTGAGATGATCCTACAAACAGACCAGATCTCTCTATGCTCTTTGCATGTTCAGAACATACCTGAAAAAATGTAGTGTTCAATATCTTAGTTACCCTTTTACTTTGCTGTTATCTTCTTGAGAATCCTTTTTATTTTATCAAGATGATAGGTCCCTGTTCTGAGAGATTTACAATACACAATTTGCTAGGGAGGGAATGAGAGACTTTGGAGATGGAAGAAAAGTTAAGCATTAAGTGAAAACTGATCCATGTTTATTTCTGTGGCACATGAAGAGTACATAGAGCATGGGTCCCAAAACCTTGGTCGATGGAACCAGTCCCTGGTGCCCAAAGGATTGGGGGCCACTGACCTAGAACATGCTTTGCTGAGTACATAGAATCCATGATTATTCACCTTTAATCTCTTACGTTTGCTCTTACCATCTACTTGAATAGAAGGGATGATCTTCAGGCAATGGTTGGATTTTTAACACTTGCCTGGATTAAATCAACATGTATAAATATGAAACATTCATTTTTATTTATACTAGCCAAGGCTGTCAGTACTTCCAGTTTACCAAGGCAAACATTTATTAAGTAACAAACAAACAACAAATGTTGTAGTCCACTGAGGGCTGGCCAAGTCTTCTCATATAGATATGAAAAAGCAAAAACAAACCAACAAGGATAGTGTCTGCTTGATAAACCATCATTCAGAGCTCCTGAGTTAAAATTTCACAGAGTAGGTCCAAGACACCTTCCTGAAAGATTACCGGAGGGAGGAAAACTCAGTTCTACAAATGCTCAACACATTTCAGTTGGCTAATTTTACACTATATCTTAAATCATTAATGAATTAATGGGTTCACACAAGAAAATGCACCACACAAAATTTTCTTGATAACAGTAGAATCAACATTAAGATAGTGAGGGAGTGAAATTGCCAGGTTTTCAAATTTATTCTCTTTAGCCATGAGAAGTGAACTGAGTATGTGGGGGACTGGAGTCTTGGTCCTAAGGGTTGCTTCAGGATGAGAAGAGTATAGCCTTCCACTATTGTTGCCATCGTTGTTGTTTTAATTTATACATTAGCATGTAAGCCACCAACCAAGTGCCAAGCTGAGGCCAGTAAAGAGAGTGAGGCTGGGCTGGCTGATCATTCCCCCATTGCATAAGTCAGTAGTACAGCAAGTGCGATTGTAAGTCATGTCAAAAACGTCATCCCTCTGTTCGGTCCTGTTGCAGAGTTCAGTCATTTTGCTGCAGTCATGTTTCGTGAAAAGCTCTAGTCTGCCTGGTGGGAGAAGAAGTGAGAAAAATAAATATTAGAAGTTAGGACCTGTTATGCCCCTGGTGGAGACTGACTCTGAGGGAGAGGAGGAACAGCTACAGGGAGTGGAAGTATGGCTCCGGAGGTTGTGGTGGAGGCTGGGGAAGGGCAAAGGCCAGCTGGGCAGTCAGAGGAGGACCCAGGCCCATCCCCTCTCCATCCTAGGGCATGCAGGGAGGAGAGGATAAGGGAGAGACATGGTCTACTTGGGAGGAGGGGGCCTTGATCCTCTTCATGGGCTGCAGCTGTGACAACTGAATAAGAGGACGGACCTGCGTACGGGCGAGCGCTGGAAACAAAGCATGGAAATATCTCTAATTTATGGTTCCTCTCTGAGTTTGGCGTCCTTCCCAGTGTGTGTTCTGTTATCTGTGGACGTCCTCCAACCCTTATCTTGCCTGGTTTGTGTTGTTTTTTTCCTCTTTCTTGTAACTGTTTGTGTGGTAGTTTTTTTGTCTTCAGTTAAGGATATTTGGGGCTTGGAAGCAAAGTGAAGGAATAAAAGGGGCTTCCCCGGTTTTTTGTGACTTTTTTTTTTTGTATCCCACTCTGGGCCATCACAGGACCTTTGCTCCATCTTGGGGAAGCTATATGAGAAGACATTTTGAAAACTGAAGTTTATGAGACCTGCTTTACTTACAGGTAGTTTTACCAGATGGCACCCTCTTGCATGATCTTAACTGGATTCAAAAACTAACCTAGGTTTTGTCTGGTTACAGTTCAGATGTTATAGTATCAAAGAATCCCAAGGGTGTAGGCCAGGAGTGTCAAACTTGCATTGTCATAGTCGCATCATGTCACATATTGTGACTTCTTTCCCCTTTGCTAAACCAAATGTGAGCGTAGCCAGCACCTGACGCATCTGGCCCATGGACTGGGAGTTTGACCCCCTTGGAGTAGGCAATTCCAGGAAGGTGAAAAGTATCCTCAAAGAATGTCTATGTCAACCTTGAAGCTGGCCTGACCAAAGCCATTTTGTCCACTTCAGTGTTGCCACACTGGAGCTGAGGGACAAGGAAGGGGGGATTTTAGATAGAAGGAATTTTGTTGCCAAAGCAAAATACTTTCTCTTGGGACCCAAGGACATTCTCACACCTGGTCGGAAGAAGGCAGAGTGATGCAACCCGGTTGTTGGACTGCACGGTGATTGGACCACGATGTGGCTGATTGTTTTTGAGAAAGTAGAAAATCTTTACTTTTAATAAGGTGAAAACCGTGGGAGTTTTCAGAGTCAGTTTTCACCAGATATGTGCCAATATGATATTTCCAATAAATGGATTCTGTGAGGGATTCAATTGTCTCAGAGTTTTGCTTGCAATGGATTTATTACTTGGAACCTTGACAGTCTATGGAGATTCTCAATCCTCCAGGTCATGGTTGTCCCAAGGGTGCTTTTTAAAAAGGCAATTGGAGTTTATTTGTTTTTTCTTTCTTCAAGAAAAAACAGAATCCAGTTGCCTTTTGCAAAAGCATTTTGGGACATCCTCAAAGAAAGCAATGACAGATCGCTTTCATACTGTTGACAAGATAACGACATCCTTGTGCCCAGGTAGCCATCAAGAACTGAATCTTCTTCACTTTATTTATATATGTCTATCATTTTATTTCCACTCTAGTCTCAATGTAGTCGGTTGAGGAACTGGAGTACTGAGATATTTCAAGTATTTCTAAAACAGGGATGGGCAATAGACAAGTTGTAGGTTACTATAAGCCCAAACCAAGGTGGTAATACAAGAAGGTTTTTTAAGAGAATCTGGAAGCTCCTATTTAACCCCCAAAATTTTGAATACTGTTTATACAAAGGAAATGAAATATAGTCTTGTTTTATATAAAACTACAAATGTAAATATATGCATTTAAGTTAACTTCCAGCTTTACTTCCAGTTGTCCCAGTTTATGTTCTTCACACCAGATTTGTCTTTCGAACATTGTTGATGCTCTTCCTCTAATTTTGCCCAAGGCATAAGCCATGGAATTCTGCTCTAGAATAATATTTGATCCCTTGCTCGTATTTCTGATGAAAAGATGAGAAATCATTAGCAGCCTCCAGTCTTCTTCAGATCTTCTTCAACCAGGATGGCAACGATGAGTATTGTCCTCAGTACAGTTTTCATGTGATCAGTGTGGCTTACTTTCTTTTTAGGCAAGGAACACTTGATAAAAGTAGTCTGGTCCGACAATAGATTTCATCATTTTTTTTAAACAAACAAACAAACAAACAAACACATTTTCCTCTTGCCTATCTATGTATGGGTGATATGGTCACTTAATTTGTAACATCATCCTATCCACTAAGACTTTTGACTCCTACAAAGAAGTTGAAAATGTCCCCCAGAAGCCCATAATAAAATATGAGTTATTTAGGTCTTGAAGTTTCTTGATGGGTCCCAAAACATATACCTCTCTCTCCTTCCCTCCCTCCCTCCCTCCCTCCACCCCTCCCTCCACCCCTCACCTCTCACTCTCTGTGTTTCAAATTGTGTGTCTTAGTGGACAACCGGATAAATATGAGCCAGCAGTATGCAGTGGCAGCCAAAAAAGCCAATGCAATCCTAAATTGCATTAACAGAGGGATACAATCAAGACCAAGTGAGGTACTAAAACTACTCTATAAAGCCTTAGTAAGACCACACCTAGAGTACTGCATCCAGTTTTGGTCACTACATTATAAAAAAGAAGCTCTAGAAAAAGTGCAGAGAAGAGCAACCAGGATGATTCAGGGACTGGAGACCAAAACATACGATGAACAGTTGCAGGAACTGGGCATGGCTAGTCTAGTGAAGAGAAGGAACAGGGGAGATATGATAGCAGTCTTCCAATATTTGTGGGGCTGCCACAGAGAGGAAGGGGTCAAGCTATTTTCCAAAGCACCTGAAGGCCAGATTTCCTATGTGCAGCAGCCATGGTGAGTAGAGCACGTGAAGTGTGGAAATCAGCTGGGCTGCATGGATGGGGCGAGCAAGACAGATTCATAGGACAGGATAGCACCAGGGCAGGTGGGAAGGCCCAGTCAGTGGTTGGAACTACTGGTACAGGAGAGCCGGTCCAAACCTGTAGCAGCCCATCATTGCCTATGAGGTCCCTTCCAACTCTGTTAATCTGCATCTGTAAATTGTACCTGTATAAACTTTGGTTGTTTCACACTGCTGGCCTTCGTTCGTTCGACAGGGATCATCAGAACGAATGCAAACACGGCCGACTTTAAACTTGCAAACATTGCATATTAGACCTTGAGCTGCAAAGAGAGACACCAAGAGAGAGAAATTAGTCCACTTCGAACAGAGAAGTGGGAACAGCTGGGTAGTTGTCCTAATTGTATCTTTTCTTTTATGTACAGTGAGAGCATTTGCACCAAGACAAATTCCTTGTGTGTCCAATCACACTTGGCCAATAAAGTATTCTATTCTACTCTATTGTAATTGCCAGATGTCTATGAGTGTTCTGGCTCCCACCTACTGATCTATAGTGGTACTGCTTAATACAGTTACCAGGCATACGGCTCTACACCTATCCAGCAGGCATGGCCTTAAAATCAAATACAGGTACTTGACTTACAGCCACAATTGGAACCAGAATTTCTGTTGCTAAGCAAGGCAGTTGTTAAGTGAATCATGCCCGACTTGATGGCTTTTTTTGCCATGGTTTTTAAGCAAATCATTGCAGCTGTTAAATGAGTCCCATGGCTGCTAAGTGAACTCAGCTTCTCCCATTGACTGATGCTGCAACCTTCATAAATGCACGTTGGCTATTCAAAGCCTGAGTTTTGATCATGTGACTTTGGAAATGCTGAAATGATTGAGGAATGAGTGAGGATTGGTTGTAAGTCACTTATTTCAGTGCTGGTGTAATTTGGAACAGTTGATAAATGAATGGTTGTAAACCAAGGACCATCTATATTGTCTGACTTTTGAATATGTTCCTCGGCAGCTTTTCTCCATTGGGAAGTTAATGGCTAATAATAATTATTGCTGATTGCAAGTTAAAAGCACAATTTTGTGACCTTAATTAATTGATTGTACCCTTCATTGCTTGAAATTTACAAGACTTTAAGACTTTAATTGATTGGAAGCTCTTAACCTGCTCTAGCACATTCTTGCTATTGAAAAACCTCCTCTTCCTCCTCCTCCTCCTCCTCCTCCTCCTCCTCCTCCTCCTCCTCCTCCTCCTCCTCCTCCTCCTCCTCCTCCTCCTCCTTCCCTTTCTCAACTGCAATATTTGCTTGGTGTACATTGGGATAAAGCAACATGAATCCCCTTGAATGCATAGAGGGTGGAATAAACCTATGAAAACCCTGAAGTTTTCTAAGAATTGAGATGTATTTATTTATGTATTTATTAGATTTGTATGGTCTTAGAACACAACTTTGGGTACCTCACTGAATAAAGGCATACAGGTAGTCCTGCATTTATAACTGTAATTGAGCCCTCAATTATGGTTGTTCATCATGATAGTCGTCAAGCAAATCATCATGTGACCACACCCAATTTTATGAACTTTTTTTTGTGGTGGTTATTAATAGCAATAGCACTTAACTTACATACCACATAGAATAGAATAGAATTCATTATTGGCCAAGTGTGATTGGACACACAAAGAATTTGTCTTTGTGCAAATGCTCTCAGTGTACATAAAGATACATTTGTCAAGAGTCAAGAATCATAAGGTACAACACTTAATAATAGTCATAGGGCACAATAAGCAATCAAATCATACTAGGAATATATATCATCCAGGTGGTAAGTAGTTTTTTTCAGGGTCCATTGTAGTTTCAAATGGTCATAACTCTTCAGTCAGGGACTACCTGTGGTACCACTACCCAAATGATGACAGGTTCTCCTTAAATCTTAATCATGTGAAAACATCTCACTGAGCATCCTGTGGAATAAGCTTATTTCCATATAAGCAGAAGTATCTGGAGTTACAGAATAGCCATGCCTCAGAGAAACCTGACCACATTTTTAACATTTCAATCTTTAAATAGCCCTAAATACAAAAAAAAGGGGGGGGGGGAAGAGGAGGGGGATATGATTTTTTTTCTTCTTCTAGCAGAGCTGGGGGGCTGCACACAGTTCGTGAATTTCCACCCTGAAATGAGATGTACGTTGGGGTTATTTAAAGTGTAATAATTTGATTTCCATTAGAATTGCAAGGCATGGGAAGTTTGATTTTCCCCTCCCCAACTGTGATCTCAGTTTTGAGAAATTGGATATATTTTGGAGGTTCAAGGGAAGGAAAAACAGCGATCAATATCAATCATACCAGGGGAAACTTGGAGCGTGATTTCAGCTAAAGAAAATGAAATGTAAAACTGTCCTTTCTATGGTCTACAGCCGTGATGGCGAACCTATGGCACACGGGCCAGAAGTAGCACGCAGAGCCATTACTCCTGGCACGCAAGCCCTCACCCAGATCAGGTCTACTGCACATGCATGCATGCCACCCACCTAACAGCTGATTTTTGGGTATCTGGCATGTATACGCGGGGTGCATGGATGCGCAGGAGATGCGTGAGCATGCACAGAGACACACAGCACACTTGGGGGGTCACACATGCATGCACAGGGGGCATGGGGGGACCCACGTGCATTGCCTTCTGGGTGCTGGCATGTGAGCGTGCACACACAAGCATCCACGCAATTATCAGCACAAGAGCCCAAAAGGGTTAGCCACCACTGGTCTACAGTTCTAATGCAAATCAATGATACTCTTATTATTATTATTATTATTATCAGGGGTGGGATACGACAGGGTTAACTACCGGTTCGGTCATTTACGAGGTTCGGTGATTTACAATGTGCTTCCCTGCACTCTGCCGGCACGCGCCTGTAAATCGTCATCAGCATGCTGCATGCAGAGAAGCAGCCTTTGAAACAGCCCTCTTTTCCTGCTTTTTTAACTGCAGCTGTGCCTCGCATGGCAGCTGAAGTTGAAAAAGCAGGAAATAAAGGTCAGGTAAGAGCCCGGGTGGGCGGATGGGCAAAAACATCAGCAGACATAGAACCGGTTCTATGTCTGCTGCTCTTCAGAGCTACCGGTTCTACAGAGGTGGACAGAACCGGTAGAAACCCACCCCTGATTATAATTCCTGTTGTTACTCCATTACAAGCTCATATATTAGATCCAGCACCACAGGCGTGGTACAGATCCTGCTCTTGCTGTAAAATGGACCTTTTCTGCCTTGGCACCTGCCATCTGAAATATAATTCCCTCAAAAGATTCCCACCCTCCTAGATTTCCCATCTGGGAGATCTCTTAAAACCTGGCCCTTTCAATAAGATCTCAGGGAAGTAGGATGCCCTCAAGGGGAAGGCTTTTGGTCCATTCTCCCACAGCCTTTTTTTAATAGCTGTGTTTTAATTAATCTTAATTATGTTTATTTGATTGTTGTGCATCCAGAGTGTGTGAGGTAGGTGGCTATATAAAATCAATCAGTGGTGCACTTCATATCAAATTTTCAACAATCCACATTTCTTGAGTGCCTGTCATGGATAGTCATAGTAATTCAGGCCATATCAATATTTTATTTTATATGAGCCGTGGTGAGCACAGTAACTAGAATGCATGCAGTATTGGCAGGCTAACTCACCGCTCACTGCAAGGAGTTCGATCCTGACTAGCTCAAGGTTGACTCAGCCTTCCATCCTTCCGAGGTCAGTAAAATGAAGACCCAGATTGTTTGGGGCAAAAGGCTGACTCTGTAAACTGCTTAGATATGCCTTAAAACAACTATCAAGCAGTATATAAATCTAAGTTCCATTGCTATTATTTATCTTACTAAACATATTTATATAGTCACCTAACTCACACATGGTGATGCCAGACCTAATACTACATTACATTAAATTCAGTTAATAGCAATAGCACTTAGACTTATATACTGCTTCACAGTGCTTTACAGCCCCTCTCTAAGCAGTTTACGGAGTCAACCTATTGCCCCCAATAATTGGGTCCTCATTTTACTGACCTTGGAAGGATAGAAAGTTGAGTCCACCTCAAGCCTGTTCAGGATCGAACTCTAGGCTGTGGGCAGAGTTTGCCTGCAATACTGCATTCCAATGGCTATGCCACCTTAAAAATTGACACTTGTTTTTTTATTAAGAAATAATGTGCATGAAGTTATGACGCATTTGTTTTGTTCCTCTTTTGCACATGATTTGACCCAGAGTAATAAATGCCAACAGCCTATAATATAGATCAGCCTCACCTCTAAGTATTACTTTCACACATGTGAAATCCCTGCATTAATCTTGAAAAGGCTGGCATGTGAATCATGCTGGGAGCAGCATAAGGTGGAAAGAAGAGAAAGTTGGAATGGAGCCCAGAACTCAGATAGAGTTTGGCCAGTTGGAAAAAAAACAACAACCCTGAAATAATTTCTGGGAATGTCAAAGGCGTGGTTCCTTCAGAAGCGTCCTTCACTTCCCATGAAGGGAAGATTAAGTTATTAAAATCCAGCAAGAAAAATAAGTGGCTGTCCTTTCTCCACCCAAGTTGTTTTTGGGAGCGGTTATTTTCTATCATGTTGTGGTGGTACATGAGAGAGTCTTAAGCTTGCCGAATACAAGATGAAACTAGATGTAAAGATGTACAAGATGTACAAGATGTAAAGTGAAAAATCAGGTACATTGATTGAGTCATCCCTGCTTTCCATCACAGTTCACCATGGTGTGGTTCCCAGCAAAATTGTTGTAATATATGGTCACATGGCCACAGGAGCTGTAAATGGCTGTAAATCCAGCCATACTACTAAGTTCCCAAAGTTTAGTCATGTGACTTCAGGGCAGGGTGACCATAGAAACTCTGAATCTGGGTCATAGGAAGCCCCAAGGTAGGTCCATCATAACTATGAAAAGTTGCCAACAAGTTGAAATGCATATTTTACCTTCTCTCTAAATTTACATAATTTTCTTTGTTTCATTGTTTACACATTCCAATAATCAAATCTGTAAATTACAATATCATTTTTCCTTTTCCCCCCAAGAATAAGTCCATAAGAAACTGGACTTAGTTTTCACCTATTCATAGATCCATGGTAATTTTGAAAAGGAGAAGGACAGCTAGTAGCAAACTCCATTTATTGCTTCTTTCTGCATCGCAACCAATATCCCAAAGCGCCTTTTTTTTCAAGAGGCAGCTGGACTTTCTGGTTTTTCTTTGAAGACGTTTTGCTTCTCATCTAAGAAGCTTCCTCAGCTCTGACTGGATGGTGGGGAATGGAAGGATTTATATTCCTTGCAAGCAGCTGGTCATTTGCATTCTTTTGAAGAGTCATTGGCCTCAAGAAGTATAAATCCACCCATTCCCCACCATCCAGTCAGAGCTGAGGAAGCTTCTTGGATGAGAAGCAAACTGTCTTCAAAGAAAAAATCCAGTTGCCTCCTGAAAAAAAAAGCTCCTTTGGGACAGCCATGACTTGGATGACTGAGAATCTCTACAGACTTTTAGCTATACAATTTGGGATGAACACCCTTTGAATGGTGTGGGAGCCAGAATGGATTTCCAGAGGGAAAATTGCAGACTACAGGAACCAATAGCACTACTCAGGTGACCCCGAGGACAGAGATAAACCTCCAAGTGGCCTCAACAATCCTCTAAAAGGATTGAAATGACCAGATGTCTGCAAAGAGTATAAATCCTTCCATTCCCAAAATCCTGTCAGAGCTGAAGAAGCTTCTTGGATGAGAAGCGAAATGTCTTAAAAAGAAAAAAAACCAAGGAAGTCCAGTTGCCTCCTGAAAAATCACCTTTGGGACAACCAAATCTATCTACAGAATTAGCATGTTTGTCTAAGGGACCTGGAATTAATTCCTTGTTTTGGGTTATTTCACTCATATTTGTTTATGCCATGTCATGATAAACTAAAGCTGTAACTGTATATGGTGAGATTTACTTCACAATAAGCCTACACTGCAAAGTATAGCTCAATTCTTCTGCAATTTTTATTTATTTATTTATTTGTTCGTTCATTCATTCATTCTACTAGGCTTATACGCAGGGGTGGGATTCAATTTTTTTAACAACCAGTTCTGTGGGTGTGGCTTAGGTGGTGGGCATGGCTTGCTGGTCATGTGACTGGGTGGACATGGCTTAATGGTCATATTATTGGCTGGGTGTGGCCAACCCAATATCACTCACATTGAGGCACGCATCTCCTCGCCTGGCCTCTCATGACTGTGGGGATGCTGCAACAGTCATAAGTGTGAAAAATGGTCATAAGTCACTTTTTTCAGTGCCATTATAACTTTGAATGGTCACTCCACACAAACAAAGTACCAGCAAAGGAGGGGAAAAAAACTCCAGAGATGTTCCTGAGACAGGAAGTCTAGTCCTGCCAAGAATGTAATAAGGGTTAACGGAGAAGCAGTTTCTGTAAGCAACACCAGAATGTTTCCTTCCTGCCTTCCTTACAGGATTAGGCCAGTAATTTCTTCTAACAACCGGTTCTCCGAACTGCTTAGAATGTTAACAACCGGTTCTAGCGAATAGGTGTGAACCTGTAGAATCCCACCACAGCTTATACGCCACTCCAATCATTCACCAACTTTGAGTGTCTTATAATCAGGGGTATAAGCTGGGGATTTGCAGGGGTTCGGGAGAGCTCCTAGCTAAGATTCTGTGCAATTCGGAGAACCCTCAAATCCCACTTCTGGGTGGCCCCACCCATCCCGCCCACACGGAGTCCCCACATGGCCCATTTTGGATGCAGGTAAGTTCAGGGCATGCGCGGAGGCTCGGAGAGGGTGAAAAACGGGCCTCCTGGAAGATTGGAAGGGCTGGAAATGGGCCCGTTTCTGGCTTCCAGGGAGCCTCTGGAGCTTGGGGAGGCTGTTTTTGCCATCTTGGAGGCTCGAGGAAAGCCTCCAGAGCCTGGGGAGGGCAAACCCCCCCCCATTGTGGTGCAGGAGGCTGACTAGGCCACGCCCACCATGGCCATGCCCATCCAGCAACTGGGCAGAGAACCCATTGCTAACATTTTTGAAGCCCACCCCTGCTTATAATTCTACTATGGATTAACAGGATTCAAATAACTAAAAACCAGAATAACAATAAACAACACAATCGACCAAGGTAACACAACATTAGCAAACTATGGATCCATAAAACCCCATATAATCATATACCCATAAACAATTCTTCTCTCACTCAACAGCCTGATGGCATGAGCAGATTTTGCTTTCCTAAATAATCTCCATAAATTAATCCACATGCATAAACTGCTTACTATTTCTAGATTTTTTTTAAAAAAAGGAAAAATTATGTGACTGCTTGATTTGTGCATAAGGCATCCAATGCCAACATTTTTTCTAAGATAAAAATGAAGAGAAATAAAAATATAGGTGCTCAAGCAGGATTGGTTGTACTTAGTTGTTGGATGGGAAATTAGGAAAACCCCAGGCTATATTACTAGGTTGAACTGTGAAAGACTTTCAAGAGGCGGGGGGAAATCCCTTTCACATTTTTGCCAAGAAAGACATATCTATATAAATCATCAGAAATTGAATTTAACCCTGGGGACTTTTTATCTTTACCACTGAAGCATCACACCAATCTTTCTTCCCTTCCACTAATGGTCTGATTCAATCTAAAATATTGTGGAATCCCACCAATGGTAACTACATTAATTTACTCGATGCTATTACCATCCAATTCAAACAGGCTATCTTTTCATTGGATTTATCTAACAAAATTGGTGCACAGGAACCCTACAGAGAAGACAGTGTTTTGCAGATTGCCATGCAGAAAGAATATGGATTGATTTTGCAAATCTGAGTCCATCACAGCCTGAAACTAATGTCAGATACATTCAGCTGGGGCAGATAAAATACAGATAAAGTAAAGTATTAGAAACCATTCCCCCCCCCCCCCAATAGTGAAATACTTAATACTTACAGGAATAAGCCATCTGATTGCTTCCAGCTGTTTTGGATTGCAATTCCTAGAAGATCAGATCATCTGGGAGCTGTAGTCCAGAACAGCTGGTGCATTACAGATTGTCCAGTCCTTTTCTCTAGGCAAACTTCTCTAGCAGAATATTTCACTTTCTCCTTTTCTTCTACTTTTTTTTTGGGTGGGTGGGGGGTTTGAACTTGGCACTTACCAACTGTGCAGAAGATCAGAACAGAAAAACCAAGGAGAAGATACTTGTTCATCTTGATTAAATTTCACGCAAGAGGAGGTGAGAAATGTTCCAGTGAAAATGGCAAAGAGCCAAAGAACAACTTTCCAACTCAGACCTGCAACTCTTTCAAGCAGCTTTTGACATGGGCAGGGTTGAAAGGAAGCATTTATTTTCATGAAGGCTTTGAGGAATAGCCAATTGAATAACTGGCGGAGGATTGACACACCTCAATTTTGGGGAATTGCAAAACAGCAACCTAATCCCATATATAAATGACATTCCACAAAACTTGGGGCAACTTTCATCAATGAGGATTTCTTATTTTCATTACAGGATGCTGGCAAGAGGGGCACTGTAGTTTAACTTATTTGTAGAGCTCCAGGTCAAGAAGAAATCTATTGCACTGACTGATTGACTGATTACTGACTCATTACCAATTACTCTTCTTGTTCTGTTCAAAATTATTTTAAATCTTCATGCATCCGGGATCCAGAATAATTCCTGAATTGTCTTCCCTGTCCACATATTTGCTTATGTCCCCAAAACCAAAAACTTTGTAAGAGTACTTCTTGTCGCTGGAAGTTTCAACAATGGTCATAAAACAACATGGTCTTTTGCGTTATACATTTTAGAAACTTTCCACTATACATTCTAGAATCTTGAATAGCTTTACAGAAACAGCCTTTCTAGGTACCCCCGTGGTTGTTCTTTGATGGCTGGGAAAAGGGAACTGCAGCCTATCAGCCAACACACTCAACAACAAAACTGCACAATATTTTTCTAGATCAGGGGTCTTCAAACTTGACAGCTTTAAGACTTGTGGACTTCAACTCCCAGAATTCCTCCTTCAGTCATGTTAGCTTAGGAATTCTGGGAGTTGAAGTCCTCAAGTCTTAAACTTGCCAAGTTTGAAGACCCCTTTTCTAGACCCTGCAACATTGAGTGATCTGCTGTTCCTATTGTAATTTTGAGTCTGGCCAGAAAAAATATATTAAACACCAGAAATAATCATAGTAACTGTATTCACATAAGCTAATTTTCAATGTAATCAAATTATATGTTCTTTTTCTCATCCCACACCATCTTATTGTTCTGGCCCCACCTACCTTCTCCTTCACATTTTAATATGTATTTTCCTTTGCCCTTTCCAACTGATCTATAAACCACAATGCAATTTCTCTCTCATCCCCATCCTTCCCAGTTTTGCAGTGTAACATTTCTACAGTCCAACCACATGGACAAAAAGATATCAAAGGAAAGGGCACACAAAATTTCCTACATCTGGACTTCCGGTTTGTAGGGCTTCGGCAGCGGCAGGAATCCGCGGTCGTTCATGGTTTCTGCTTGTGCTCGCTGCTGGAGTGCCCCGAGCCAGCCGGCTTTGGGGCTATAGTTATCCCGTAGAGGTGACTGAAGATAGGGGAGACCCGGCAGGGGTCGAGGGGAGTCGCATCCCCCCTCCTCAGCTGGCTTAACTCCCTTTTCTGAAAGCGGTAAGAGCGGCGGTCAGAAATGGCCGCCACAAAGAAGCACTCATCCAGAAAAGTATGTGCAGGAGGAAGCTGAGAAGTGAAAGTTTTGGTTGACCGGGATGAGAAGCAACATTCAAGATATCCTGGAATTTAAATTTTGGCAAAGGATACATCGCTTCCAAAGAAGATCTGGAAGCAGCGAATGAAAGTGAAAAGGGAAAGTTTTTTTTTTTCACTCTCCTTCCTTATGGTGACAGCAGATGAATGAGAAATTGGAAAAACCTGCTTTGGCATCAGCAGGTAATTAAACTGGAAAATTAAAGCCAAGGGGACAATAAAGATTTCTGAACACTGAAAAAACTTTTTCTTTGCTGTAAGTGGGAAGGGAGAGGAAAAGAATTAAGATTAAGATTTGGCTGGAGGAGACTTCTTCAAATTTAAAAGACTAGAGTTAAATTGTAACAAGACTTCTAAAAGATACATTTTAATTGGAACTTTGTAACTGAATTGCAACCCCAGGAAGAGAAAGTGAAAAAAGGAAAAAAGTGTTAAATGAAACAGCCTGTGTGTATTTGGACTGCTTGCTGTCTTTGGGACTTTTGGAAATTATTATTTGAATAATTAAAAACATTTGGGTTGTTTTAAAAATTTTCTACAATGGCATTACTTGTGCATGACCTGAAAATGGAATTTAAAAAATATAAAGAAGAGGAACAAGAAGGGAAAGGCTCTTTTGGCTCCGTTTTTCATTTTTTAGAAATGGCGATTTCTACCTATGAGAAACTACAAGAACAAGAAGATTGGGATGAAGAAGAAGCCAACTTTAATGAACAAGCAACTTTATCTGGAGAAGAAAGGGGAAAGGGGGGAAAGAGAATGGAGAATTCAAGACTTAAAAAAATAACCAAAAAAGGGAAAAATAAGGTGAAAAGTGGATACAATGTCAGAAAGCAACAGAAAAGAGGAATACAGAAGAGGGTGGAGATCAAGAGACAAGGGGGTAAAAAGGGTAGAGTGGAGAAGCAAGGGAGGAAGGAAGGGAAGAGAAGCTACAAAGGTTTGAAACAAGATGTAAAGAAACAGGATTTATTTAGAGATAATGGGTAAAAATATAACTGAAAAAGAGATTCTGCAAAGGTACATAAAATTGTATTGTTGTATTTGTATTAGAAATACTGTTAGAAAATTGGAACAACATATGATTATAAAATGGGATAAAATATTCAATGTAATTCAGTGAAATTTTCTTATTTTTTGAACAAAATAAATGAAATGAAATATGAGAGAATTGAACTAAGAAGGAATGGGAACATCTCAATTACATAATGTGTTAAAATATAAGTGAAATGGGGTGGAAGTAACTATGTAAAATTTATAAGTGTTCCCATAGAAGCATGATACCTATTTGAGAAGGAATGTGTAAAATGCTCAAGACTTAAATGAATATTAATTTTAATGATAGAGTTTAATTGGTATGGATTGTTGTTTTAATTATATTATATATTTATAATTTTTTCCTATTTTAAAATATAGTGTGTAGCTTTAGAATGTACTAAGCAGAATCCGAATGAAAAATTATGTATTATTTTAAGTGTTAAATTTAGGGGAAAGATATAAAGGCGTCACACTCCAATCAGTGATTACAGGAGAAATTTTGTGTTAATGAGAAAAGATAATAGACAGCTGAAACAGGACAGACAAAGGATATAAGTATAATGATTTAAATTGAGATGAAATAAATAAAATAGAATTAAGAGAGTGAAAAGAGGGGAGAAGCTATATAGAAAATGTAGAATGGTAAATAAGATATGGAATGGTATATAAAAGTGAGCAGGAACTTGAATTTATGTCTGTACAAAAAGATGTAACCCGGGATCAAGCTGCTTTCCAAAAAGATGTTTTATGTTTTTATGTTTTGTGTTTTGTTTGTATATGTTTGTTTTTTAAAAATTAATAAAATTCTTGGGGAAAAAAATTGCCTACATCTATGAAAATAACATTTCGCCAACAGAAGCCTTCAGGAAAGGCCTCTACAGCCGTGAAACGAGCTCCAGATTGTGTGCACTGCCCCTCGCCCTCCGTTTCACTGTCGGAGACCTTCGGAAAGGCTTCTGATGTTGAAATGGAGGCCAGGGGGGCACCACACAAATCAATGCGCAGCTGCAGAGGCCTTTCCTGAAGGCTTCTGACCATGAAAGCCTCTGACCATGGGGAGGGTGACGCGCGCAAGCCAGATATGATAGTCAGCAGGTTCTTACTAGTTTGGAGAACCAGCAAATACCACCTTTAACTGGAGATTTTAGTTTCCTTCCCCTGCCACGCCCACCAAGAATTTGTATCTAGTACTATAAATGTATAGACAGATAAACAGACAGATTTTATGGCTTAAATTGCCCTTTCTGCTTCTCTTAAGTTGACATTCCGGTGTTTTTAATCAATCTGTACTATGCAATTATCTTATGAGTGTGATTGTTTACTGAATTAACATTACTAAATTTTATCTGTTTTGTTTTATGTACCTGAGGAATTAGTTTAATGATATTGAGAAATACCTTAAATAAATAACCACACTTCCTAACATGGGGTGGGGTGAATTTCAATGCCATTTAGATGCTTAGAATGGCATGTTGTCCACATATCAAGGTGCCCAGCTACCAAGTAAGTGAGTACAGGAGTGTCAACTTGTTGTGGTAGGCCAAGTCAGGAAAGAGACAGAGTGAATTATGTTTCAGGAATTCAGGAATAATTTTTAGTGAAACTTGAAAGCCTTTCAGAGTATCCCTTTGCCACCACTTACACCAAGCAGAATCAAGATGGAGTTAGCTTGAGTTTCTTTCTCACATTTTCTTCTTTCCAAGAACTATTTACATAATACATTTACATATTAATTCTTTTATTCCCCCTTCAAGGTTATCTCCATACTCTTCCACTGGGGGAATGCAGAGTGACATATGGTGGAATTTAGCTGATGGACTTCTGTGTTTATTACCTCTATTTCTCAGCAGGAGTCTGAAATATCACTACACTAAAGTTCAAACATTTACTTATTTATTATCTTGGCTTCATTATTATTATTTTTATACAGATGCGGAACTTAGCAGCTTAAAGATGCTGGATTTGTCAGCCAGAGAAGATTGGCTCTCTGTATTCCAGCAGTTCGAGCCCTAGTACCACATGATGGAGTGAGCTTCCATTCTTGACTTCACCTCCTTCCAAGCTAGCGGTTCAATGCAAGTAGATAAATAGGTATCACTTTGATCGAAAGATAAGAACAATCCATGCAGAAGAGACCAACCAGCACTGGACCTGCCCGAATGTAAGGTGAAATCGGTGGTGAAAGGCCATGGATAACACTGATACTTCCAGAACATTGTTAACCATTCTGTGTGTGGAGCTAATTCTCCTCCAGTGATGCACCCAGTGATAGCACATGAGCACGAACCAAATCAGGGGTGTCAAACTGGATGTCTTTGAGGGCTGGATCAGCATTGTAGTTCTCCTCTGTGGGCCGCCCGGGGGAGGGGTTAGATGGGATAGGCACTTTCTGCAGCACCCTGCTGCCCCCCCCGCATCTGGTTTTGATTGGCAGGGTACTGCAGGAGGCCATCCAGGCTGAAAACAGGGTGTGTGTGTGATTCCCTTGTGCCCAGTTTTGTCTGGCAGAGTGCTCCAGGAAGAGCAACCCGCACCCCGTTTTGGTTGCCAGAGGCACCGCGGGCCAGTCCTTTGCGATTTCCAGGGCAGTTCCGCAGGCCAGATTTAAGTACCCCGCAAGCCAGGTGTGGACTGCAGGCCTTGAGTTTGATACCCCTGAACTAAATGAACTAGCAATCTTAGGCAGCCAAATGACATTGTAGACTCCCTAGCTTTCATTGTACAAACATCATACACTAAATAAAATAATAATTATTTTTTATATAAATAACTCAAAGAAGTGAACATATTTAATATTTTGCTTCTCCTTCTATTTTCTCCACCATTACAACCTTGTAAGATGTGTTGGGCTTAGAGGGAGAGACTGGCCCAAAGCCACTCAGCCAGTTCTCCTGCCTAAGGCAGGATTAGAATTCATGGCCTCCCACTTTCTAGCCTGGTGCCTTGGATCACTATTAGACCAAACTGGTTCTCATAATCTGTCTTTGAGCATGGAGAAGACCACAGGTTGAATCAGGAAGAAACATTTTCAAAGCTTCTGCTGGCATGATTGCCAACTTCAAAAGCCGATACAAAAATTTATGCCACCAGATAAAGACTGAATGCACCAATTATCACATTAAACAAGAGGAAAGCCTTCTACGCACCAATTCCACCCGTGCTTTCTACAATTTTGTAAACAACAAATTAAAAGACTCAAGGTCTATCCCACCCCTGAAAGGACCTAATGGTAAAGACTGCAACGATGACACCATTAAAGCCAACCTCTTTAACACATTCTTTGGCTCAGTATTTGTAAACAGCAATGGATCGTGCCCAGTATTTCCTAGTCGAACCACAGACAACTACAATGATCTAATACATATCGATTTTACAGAAGACAATGTTAAAAAAGCACTACGTAATCTAAAACCATCTCTATCTATTGGACCAGACGGAATATGTGCCTACTTCTTTAAAAAGCTATCCACTGCCATAGCCCACAACCTCTAAGCATAATCTTTGAAAAATCTTTCAGGACCAGCTCCTTGCCAAAACTATGGTCACAAGCCACGGTCATCCCCATCTTCAAAAAGGGAGACCCCAGCCTAGTTGAAAATTACAGACCAATCTCTTTATGTTGTGTCACCTGTAAAGTCATGGAATCAATTATTAACCAATCCATTACCCTCCACTTAGAGACAAACAACCTACTCTCTAATAAACAATTTGGTTTCAGAAAAAAAAAACCTATCCTGTAATCTGCAACTCTTACACTGCAAAAACATATGGACTACACAACTCGATCAGGGCAAAGCAATAGACGCAATCTACATAGACTTCTGTAAAGCCTTTGATTCAGTGGAACACGATACACTACTGTTAAAACTAAAATCTTATGGTATCTCTGGACAACTGCATAACTGGATAGAAGCATTCCTGTCAAACAGACAACAAATGGTCAAAATTGGGAGCATCCTATTAAACTCTGTACCTGTCAACAGTGGTGTCCCCCAGGCAGTGTTCTAGGACCAACTCTCTTCATATTTTACATAAATGACCTCTGTGATCACATTAAGAGCAACTGCGTTCTCTTCGCTGATGATGTAAAGCTATTCAACACCACCAACAATACTGCTACCCTTCAAAAAGACCTTAACTATGTATCAGAATGGTCAAACAAATGGCAACTTCAAATCTCAACAAATAAATGCTCTGTCTTACATATTGGCAAAAAAATATATATCAGAAAACAAAATACAGGCTGAATAGTCAAGAACTTGTTGATGATTCAAACTCTGTCAAGGACCTTGGAGTACTCATCTCTAATGATCTAAGTGCTAAAGCCCACTGTAACTACATAGCCAAAAAGGTATTAAGAGTTGTTAATCTAATCCTACGTAGTTTTTTCTCTGGTAATACCACACTACTAACTAGAGCATACAAAACATTTGCTAGACCAATACTTGAATACAGCTCATCAGTCTGGAACCCACATTACGTATCTGATATTAATACAGTTGAGAAAGTCCAGAAATATTTCACAAAAAGAGTTCTCCACTCCTCTACTCGTTGCAGAATACCTTATGCCACCAGACTTGAAATTCTAGACCTAGAAAACCTAGAACTATGCCGCCTTCGGTCCGATCTAAATATAGTATATAAAATCATACATTGCAATGTTCTACCTGTCAATGAATACTTCAGCTTCAACCATAACAGTACAAGAACACACAATAGATATAACTCAAGGTAAACTGCACCAAACTTGATTACAGGAAATACGACTTCAGCAACAGAGTGGTCAATGTCTGGAATACTTTACCTGATTCTGTGGTTTCTTCCCCAAACCCCAAAAACCTTAACCTTAGACTTTCTACTATTGACCTCACCCCTTTCCTAAGAGGTCTGTAGGGGACGTGCATAAGTGCACAAATGTGCCTACCATCCCTGTCCTATTATTTCTTTATTATTTTTCTTATATGTATCCATTTCATCTATTCATAACTATGTTTATACTTATATCTTATAATTGCTTGACAAAAATAAATAAATAAAAATATATAAATGATGTCTTCACAGTGCTTGTTATCTGTCAGTTGTGTTATTCCCTAAATTAAATACAAGTGTGTTCTGAAGGAACATTAAGATCATATTTGATGACAAATGAGATTCCTCCCTGTCTCGTCACTATGGGGAGTTGGGAGGCTATATAAATTTGTTTAATAAATAAATAGTGGTGTTGACAGCAGGTGACCAAAGAAATCACTCACTCACATTTTGTTTACTTACTTACTTACTTACTTACTTACTTACTTACTTATTAATTTTTTATGCCACCCATCTCCCTTACAAGGTGATTGCCAGAAATAAAGCACAGGTGAGCACCAGAAAAGAGCACAGGTGAGTGCCAGAGAAGAGCCAAGGAATGGCCATGGAGAAAACACATGCTATAAAGAAGTTCTGGAACTGTATAACAGTGATTGGTCTGGGTGTAAAAAACCATCATCTGTATGGGGCCTTGTGTTGTCAAAGCTTGAGTGGGCAAAATGGAACTTCTCCCTCTGCAAGGGGGAACGTAACCTTGGTGTATTCCACAAAACTTCTCCAGAAACTCCTACTGCATCAGTGGTGGGATTCAAAAAAATTTACTACTGGGTTCTGTGGGCGTGGCTTGGTGGGTGTGGCTTGGTGGGCATGGCAGGGGAAGGATACTGCAAAATCCTCATACCCTCCCCACCCGACTAACCTGCTTTCCAGTTCCGTTCTCCTGTGCAGGGCAATCAAAGAAGACCCAGCCAATCAGCTGGGACCCAGGAGGCAGAGAATAGATGCGGATGAGGCCAGTCAGATGTGGTATTTGCTGGTTCTCTGAACTACTCAAAATTTCTGCTCCTGGTTCTCCAGAACTGATCAGAACCTGCTGAATACCACCTCTGTACCTCATGTGACTGGCATGGAGACCTTCCTGGTTATGGCAACAGTTGGGACATTTTACAATAGAAAGTGTGACCATCCAAAGTCACTTGTGTACAGAATCAAAGTTCATCTGCAATGTATTTATTGATAACAGGACTTTCAAGATACTGTTTGTAGAACTTTACTAACTTTTCAGATTTAAACTGTTGTTTTCTATATCGCACAGAACTAGTGCTCTTTCGAAAGAGGGCTTTTGAATGTTTGCAAGGGACCTACTGTACGTAACAGCTGACAACATCTGATCTGTGATTGAATGTGAATGTGCATAGTGTTAAATACTGCATTGGAATATGGCATCCAGTTTTGGTTGCCTTGATGTAAAAAAAAAAAAAGCATGTTGAGACTCTAGAAAAATTGCAGAGAAGACTACAGAGAGAAGAGCAATGAAGATGATTAGGGCACTGGAGGGTAAAATACATAAAGAATGGTTGCTGGAATTGGGTATGTCTAGTTTAATTAAAAGAAGGACTAGAGGTGACATGATAGCAGTGTTCCAATATCTCGGGTTGCCATAAAGAAGAGGGAGTCAAACTATTCTCCAAAGTACCTGAGGGCAGGACAAGAAAATAGATGGAAACTAATCTAGGAGAGAAGCAACCTTGAACTTAGAAGAAATTTCCTGACAGTGAGAAAAATTAATCAGTGGAACAACTTGCCTCCAGAAGTTGTGAATGCTCCAACGCTGGAAGTTTTTAAGAAGAAGTTGGACAACCATTTGTCTGAAATGCTATAGGGTTTTCTACCTAAGAAGGGAGTTGGACTAGAAGACCTCAAGGTCCCTTCCAACTCTGTTATTCTATTCTAAACCATCTCTATCCAATCAACCATGCTGTAGGACCCTCCCCTATTTCATTTTACGTACCTATTCTAAAAGAAAGGAAATAAACTCTGACTGTTCTTTGGAAGATACAGATACTGAAGCACAAATACTTTGGCCACCAAATGAGAAGAGAGGACTCATTGGAAAGGACCCTGATGTTGGGAAAGATGGAGAGCAGAAGTAGAAGGGGATGGCAGAGGATGAGATGGTTAGATAATGTCATCAACCAGAGAACATGGGTTTGGGTGAACTCCAGGAGACCAGTGGAGGTTGGTGGGTTGGAAGGAATTGGTGCACTGTGGTCCATGGGGTTGCAGGGGGTTGGACATGACTTAGTGACTGAACAACAACATTTCAAGAGAAAAAGTTAAAGAGCAGATTATCTGAAGAAGCAATCCACCTTTGTTACAAGCCAGATTGCAGAATGTTTCTCTGTAGCAGGACTACCAGAGGTGGTATTCAGGAGTTCTGACCAGTTCTGGAGAACCGGTAGTGGAAATTTTGAGTAGTTCGGAGAACCAGCAAATACCACCTCTGACTGGAGATTTTACAGTATCGTTCCCCTGCCACACCCACCAAGCCACGCCCATAGAATCGTTAGTAAAAAAAAATTGAATCCCACCACTGAGGACTACGTTCTCCAAATTATGTCTCTGATAATTTTCCTGGCCAATGGGAAGAGGCTAGCGATATCATAAAACTTCCCAGGATCATGAAATTTCAGATACTTCCTGAAGAAAAAAGGGGGCACAAATTGCATTCCCCAAGTGGAAAGTTTTGGCCTAACTATTGTGATGAAATAATGTAGGCAGGATTGGTGGGGTTGTTAGGGATACAACACCCTAGCAGAACGTGCAACGACAGTCTAGCAGACAGAGTGTGTGTGTGAGATAAAGCGTTGTTGTAGCTTTCACTCAGTAAGACAGATACACTGTGCAGTTAAATAGTTTTTATTCCAGCAAGAGTTATAGCATAGTCAAAGCAGTCCATATGTCATACACTAAGTTCAGACAGTCCGAGGGTTATTCAGTTTGCAAAGTCCAGTGTAGAAAATAGAGGTCGTTCAACTCACAAACAATCAGTCCAGTGATGTATCTCTTTTGCAGTCAGAGATATGAAGCAAAATCAAACCTTCTTTTCTTCTCTCAGCAAACGCACGCAGTAATCACCATCAATCCTTCTCTGTCAGCATTCCAGTAAAAGCCGGGGAACAGTGAGCTCTCTTGCTCCCTCTTATGGCGATTTACAACCGCACCCAAAATACTTAGCTTACAGTTTAAAGTGACACACACATTTAAACTAACTAACATATATTATATTTAGCCAAACTAAGTTAGGTAACCAATGTTATCCCTAACAGGGGTCACAGGCTGTTTGTGGAATAGAGCCTCTGAGTTTAATCCTAGTGTCAGGGTTCCAATAAACACCCCCAATGGAATCAAAACTTCAAGGCAGGCGTTTTCCTCAAAGTATCGATTTATTAGGCATGTCATATTGGCAGTCTGGGGAAAACCAAATCTAAACCCCCCATGGGATTCCCCTTAGTTAAAAGTAAAGTTTTCTTTCCCCTGCTTATGCAGTCCATCACGTGGCCCAATCCGGTCACAGTCCAAGGGTCAGCTGGCCTCAGATCCCATATCCTTGTACCTGGTGGGAACGTCCTTGGTTCTCAGAGGAAAGAATTTTATTTTGGCTACAATCCCCCAGCTATCTCTACCTTTACATGTTCACTGTGGCAGCCCTGAAGGTGCCAGGGGAAAATGGCTTCAGGGCTGACACTCACCTCACATAATAATAGGAAAAATTAACTGGTATTTTTTTTTTAAAAAAACAATCTTTTACTGGTTTTTAGAAGCCAATATGTGTTTCATTAATTAGAGAAAGGCTTTCCACTGTGTCAATCATGTCAAGCTATGGAATATCCTTAGGAAAAAAATGGGAACTCAGACCATCTCACTGTCTCTGTCATGCCCCCGGTGGAGACTGACTCTGAGGGAGAGGAGGAACAGCCAACAGGGAGTGGAAGGGTGGCTCCAGAGGTTGTAGAAGAGGCTGGGAAAGGGCAGAGGCCAGCTGAGCAGGCAGAGGAGGACCCAGGCCCATCCCATCTCCATCCTAGGACACACAGGGAGGAGAGGATAAGGGAAAGATGTGGTCTATACAGGAGGAGAGAGCCTTGATCCTCTTCATGGGATGCAGGTGTGAGAGCTGCACAAGAGTTTGGACCTGCGTGCTAGCAAATGCTGGAAACAGTGTTTTATTCCTGGATGAGGTTTATCTTGATTGGCATTCTTCCAATGGACTATATCTGGTTATCTTCTTGAAGTTTGTAATTAATTATCCTGGTCTGTCGTGGAAATTTCTGGTTTGTTTTTGGTTTTTTATTGCTTCATTATCTGCTCTTTGAGTTGGACTGTATTTCTTTTGTTTGGAATGTTATTTTGGAAAGAGTTTAATCTCCAACTGTGAACAATTGAACAGTGAAGCCAAGTTGAAGGCATTAAAGAACATTTATTTACGTTTTGGTTTTTGTTACATTTGTGGGACATTCTGGGTCATCACAGTCTTCACGCAAAATCTGCACACAGATTGGGAAACCACAATGACAGATATGGTGAAACAGACTGGCCACAAGTTGCCAAAGGGATGTGCCAAGGCTGTACAATCTCCTCTTATGTATTTAAGCCACATGCTGAATATATATTAACAAAAGCTGGCTCGGAAGATGATAAGCATGTATTTAAAACTGGAGGAAGAAACATCAATAACTTGTGCTATGCTGATAACATCACTCTAAAGCTGAAAGTGCAGAATCAGCATAGTCTAGTAATAAAAGTTTGTAACATGGTGAAGAAATGGGACCAAGATAAATAGAAAGAGGAGTAAACTAATGACAACAGATGTAGCAAAAGGTACAGCCTTAGCAACCACGCTGAAAATGATTGAAGTGATAAATAAATTCTGCTTTTTGCAATCAACTATCAACAGAAAAGGAAGATGAAGCGACAGAGGAGGAAACAATTAATAAAGCAATGGAATGTGCGGAAATGAGTAGATTGACAATGGCAATTAGAGAACAGGAAGAAAAACATTATTATAAGATTTGGAATTTATTCTATGAATGGCTAGATAGAAGAGTAAGAAACTGAAACATGTTATAATAGTGATAACATACTGTATTATAACTGATTTGGATTGAATAAGAGAATGAATATAACTTAGGTAAGGTTGGAATATATTTTTGAAAGATAATAATTACAATGTTAATGATAATATAACAATTGACCAATGTGATACAAAATATCGATTAGAATGTTTATAAATATAAACAAGAAATGTATGATAATATTATTATGTACTGAACCGACACACTGTAGAACTGAAAGATGGCCTTATTTGTTGTTTTTTTGTTATAAAAAAAGAAAAAGAAAAGGAAGATGAAGCGAAGAAGCATGTCATAAACTCATGCCATAAATTAGTTCTTGGTAGACCAGCCATGAAGGTCTTATGTACTGCGATATGTCAGATCATGGATCTGTGACACTCTATGGAAGTGAAAGTTGGACTTTGAAGATTCAGGATCACAAGAGCACTGACACTTTCTGCTTTGGTGGAGAAGTCTCCTCAGAATAAGTTTGTTCCATTTAAACAGATTAATAGAGTTGGAAGGAACCTTGTAAGTCATCTAGTTTGGCCGGAAGAATCAGATAGTATACTGCAGGACCGATTTCAGCACACGGACTGGAGTATGTTTGCCTTTCAAGCTACCTCAGACTCTCACACGGACATTGATAAATATACCTCCTCCGTTTTGGATCATATTAACTTCACGATCAACAGTGTCACAACTGAAAAACAGATCATCATATATCCTAATCAGAAGCCATGGATGAATAGAGAGGTCCTTCTCTTGCTTAAGGCTCGAGATGTTGCCTTCAGTTCCAGTGACAGACAGGTCTATAGTGCATCTAGGGCCAATTTGAGAAGGGGTATTAAGAAAGCAATGTGTAACTATAAGCTAAGTATTGAGGATCATTTTGCTAACTCCAATCCTCGACGCATGTGGCAGGGCATCCAGAATATTACCGACTACAAGCCTGCCCATTTTACTCCCTCATTTGCTAATGTCTCGTTCCTTGATGAGCTAAATGATTTTTATGCTAGCTTTGAACGAGACAACCAGGAGATAGTCACTACGATCAGACCCTCTGTAAACTTACATGCCCTCACACGATTAGTTTCCACCAATCGCAGGAGATTCTCGGCGGGCCAATCACTGCGGCTCGCTCGGCCAATCAGCTCGCCGCGCGTCTTGTCCAATCACCGCGCGGCATTTACGAGTATGTAAATGACTGTACAGAACACCCCTCCCCTCTTGGTATGGTCCTACGTAACGTAGTCCCATAAGTAGGCGGGGCTTCGTACTTGCCTACTTGACCTGCGCAGGTTAGTTGGTGCTTGGCTCCCGGCCGGTTCAGTCGGGTTCTGTGTTGCTCTCTGCCTCGTCGATGGAACCGCCTGGAAGGTTGAGCTGGGCCTTTCGTCACAGCTCCCTCCCGGTCTACCCGGGCTGGTTGAGCTGCGGTTGTTGCCGCTCCCGCCTGGTCTTTCTGGGCTGGTTGAGCTGGCCTGGCTGCTTCTTCCTGGTGAGGCTTCGAGCTGGCTGTTTGTTGGTGAGTATTCCCAGTTTCTTTCTGGTGTGGGTTGGTTATTGGGGTCTTCCCTCCCCTCTTGGTTTGTGTCGGGGGGGTCCCCTTCTTTTTCTGGGTATGTGTTCGTGTCTGTTTGCGTGTAGGTTGTGTTTCCCGTGGTAGTTCTTGACCTTAATTGGTCGATGTGTCGTTTCCATGCTCGTCCGTCGGTTGTCTGTAAACGGTACGAGCGGGGACCTGTCACTTGGGTTACGGTCGCTAGTATCCACAATGGGTCCTCGGTAAGGTTCCTTGCGTATACTGTGTCGCCTGGTTTGAATGTTCAGTCTTTGCTTGAGGAGTTTGGGGTTTTTTCTGGGTTGTATGTGGGGTGCAGACCTTAATTTCCTCCCCATTAATAGTTCTGCTGGGCTTTTGTTAGTTGTTGTGTTCGGGGTTATGTGTTGTATCAAAAGCATTTTATTTATTTTGTCTTGGATTTCCCCGTTTTCTATTTTCTGGATTGTTTTTTTTGTAAATTGAACCATCTGTTCCGCCCTCCCATTCGCCGCCGGATGTGCCGGCGCTGTTAATGCGTGTCATATCCCCCGCTCTGCTAGGAATTTTCCGAATTCTAGCGAGGTAAATTGGGGCCCGTTATCGGATACGACGATGTCTGGGAGGCCGTGGGTTGCGAACAGCCTGCTGAGTTCTTTGGTAACGGCCTCCATGGTGGTCGTTTTCATGTTGCTTACCTCCAACCAGTTGGAGTAAGCATCTACCGTAATGAGGAAGGTGTGTCCTTTTGTGGGTCCGGCAAAGTCTATGTGAATCCTGGACCATGGTCCCCTGGGGGTTTCCCATTCCAGAATTGGGGCGGCAGGGGGGCTAGGCCTGGTTTCCTGACATCGGTTGCATGCTGACACCCAAGCCTCAATCTGTTTGTCTATCCCTGGCCACCATGCGTAGCTTCTGGCCAAAGCTTTAGTCCGCACAATGCCTGGGTGTCCCTCATGCAGCAATTCCAATACCTTCCCCTGTAATTTTTCCGGAATGACAACCCTATCCCCCCAAAGTAAGCAACCTTTTTGTAATCACAGTTCTGTTTGCCGGTTCCGAAATGTCCTGAATGTTTCGTCGACGTCTTTTTCGGGCCACCCCTTCTCTACCCAATGTAACACTCGCGCCAGACATTTGTCTTTATTAGTTTCATGGGCAATGTCTGACGCGGTTACGGGTAGATCGGGCAGAGTCTCTATGCTAAGGGTGGTCGTCGTGGGTGCTGGGTCGGTGTCCCGGTCAGGTAGCGGTGTGCGGCTCAGGGCGTCTGCATGGGTGATTGTCTTACCGGTTCGGTGTGTGAGCTGGTAACTGTAGGCGGCAAGGAATTCGGACCACCTTGTCATTCTTGGAGATAGAATGTTCGGGGTGGCCCTGTTTCCTGCCAGGATTCCCAGCAGCGGCTTGTGGTCGGTGACGATGGTGAACGTCCGGCCGTAGATGTATTCATGGAACCTTTTGACAGCGGCGACGATAGCCAGGGCCTCCTTGTCCAGCTGGCTGTAGTTTCTTTCCGGTTTGGTGAGGGTCCTTGAGAAAAAGGCGATGGGTGCTTCTTTTCCGTCGGCGAGAGTGTGGCTAAGGACGGTGCCGACGCCGAAGGGTGATGCATCGCATGTGACAGCTAGCGGTAGGGTCTCGTTGTATTGGATGAGGACAGCATCCGAGGTGAGTAGGTCCTTGGTTTTGTTGAAGGCGGCTTCCTCGCGTTTCCCCCAAGTCCAAGGGGCCGCCTTGTCCAAGAGTCTATGCAAAGGCTCCGCCGCGGTCGCCTTCTGTGGCAGGAAAACATTATAGAAATTAAGCAGCCCTAGAAATGCCTGTAGTTCCGTTTTATTCTTCGGCCTGGGGGCTTCCTTGATTGCTCTGATTTTTTTTTCGGTTGGGTGAATTTTGTGCCGATCTAAAAGGTACCCTAGGAATTCAACCCTCTCGGTATGTAATTGGCATTTTTCCTTTTTAACCTTCAGTCCCGCATTTTTGAATTTTGTTAGGACCTCCCTCAGGGGGCCCTCCAGTTCTTTTTGGTTGGCTGCCGACACTAGTACGTCGTCGAAGTAGGGCACCACCCCCTTGATTCCTTGCAGGAGTCTCTCCATGAGGCTCTGGAATATTCCTGGTGCCACACTGACTCCAAACTGGAGTCTCTTACATCGGAAAGCCCCCCGGTGGGTTACTATGGTTTGCGCCTCGGCGGTTTCTGCGTCGACCGGCAGTTGTTGGTATACTTGCGCCAGGTCGAGTTTTGCAAAAACCTTGCCTCCCCCCAGTGAGTGTAGGAGATGCTGAACCACTGGGACGGGATAGGCGCTCTGTTGTAAAGCGCAGTTGAGGGTGGCCTTATAGTCCCCGCAGATTCTGACTGACCCATCGGGCTTGACTGGGGTGACTATGGGGGTCTCCCACCTGGCGTGGTCAATTGGTTCGAGAACCCCCTGACTGACGAGCTTGTTTATTTGCTCGTCGATCTTGGGCCGGAGTGCGAAAGGTACCCGCCGTGGTTTTAGGCATTTTGGGGGAACGCTGGGGTCTAGGCTGAAAGAAATAGGGGGCCCTCGGTACTTGCCTAGGGTGCCGTCGAACACTTCCTGGAAGTCCCTTGCGAGTTGTTCCTCCCAATTGGCTTCCCCGATGTGATCGATGCCCATCACTTCGATCCCGAGTGGCGCGAACCATTGCAGTCCTAAAAGGCTGGGTCAGTCTCGGTCCACGATCGTCAATGGGAGCCTTGCCTTTCGTCCCTTGAATTTTATTTCGAAATGGCCTGTTCCGACTACCGGGATGCGATTTCCCTGGTAGTCCTTGAGGATTAGTTTCTGGCTTTCCAGTCCCCTTCTTTGGATTTTGGGCACCAGGCACTTGATTTCCCGCCATGCAACCATGGAAAGGTAGGATCCGGAGTCCACCTCCATCTTGCATGGTTCGCCTTTGATGCTCACTTCCACATATACCTTCCGGGCGTCTTTGCTGGACGAATGGCCGACGACGACCATCTGGTGGGTTTCCTCTCTCTGCCGATTCTCGCCATGTCGGCGGCCCCGTCCGTCTCGGCTCCAGCGATTTTTGGATTGGCGGTCTCTGGGCCTGGGGTGGGGGTGCCGTCTCGTCTCCGGTTGCTGCTCTCTCTCCGCCGGGGGCTGTGGTTTTTCTTAAGTTGGCAGACTCGGGCGATGTGGCCTCTTTTGTCACAGTGCCGGCATATCGCATCAAAAAATCAGCACTCCGATCGAGGGTGGTCGCCCCCACACCCAGTGCATTGGGGTCCCGACTTATGACCCCGCCGATCGCGCCGGTCTCGTTCCGTCTGGAGTCGATGGATGTCCTCTTCCTCGTCCGTGGTGTCGGAACCGGAGTCGAGGTCGCCATGGTGTGTGATGGTGGTCTCCCGGAGGCTTGCATCGGCGCATGTCTCGGTTGTCATGCCTGCATCGGTGGCCCCGGTGGGTCTCCGCATTCGAGCCGCCGATTTCTGGGTCGCTTCGGCCGTGGTGGCGTCTGCGAGGACGTCGGCGAGGGCGATGTCGCCTTTTGCCATTAATCGGCTTTGCAGCACCAGATCTCAGAGCCCTAGGACGACGCGGTCTCGGAGTGCCTCGTTCATGTCCGTAAAGCCACACATACCCCCGAGGTTCCGCAGGTCAGCCACGAAATCGCTGATGCTCTCGCCCACTCTCTGGTCCCTCCGGTAGAAATCGTGCCGCCTGATGAGGGTGGGCACGGCGGGGGCATAGTGGTTTCGGAGCAAGGGTTCGAGATCGGCCCAGTCCATCATTTTCACGTCTTCGGGTTTCGTGAGGGCTTTCGCCATCTTGAACACCGCGGGCCCGCAGTGTGTTAGGAAGACGGCTCTTTTCTTCTGCCCATTCGCGTCCTTTAGGTTGCTACTTTCGAGGAACATCAGGAATCGGTCGGTGTATGATTCCCAATCCTCAGTAGCGGGGTTGAAAGGCGCTGGTGGGGCGATGCTGGCCATCTCGTCGGTCTTGTTCCTCCGGACACGTGCTCTCGGGATTTAGGCTTGGTATCCCACCCTCGTCGCCAGTGTCGTGTCCGTCGTGGAAGAAAGACTCGGAGCCAGTGACTTGGTTTCAGCTCTTTATTTGCTCCGAGATCGGCTCGGCTCGAAAAGGGAAAAGCAGCGGCTTTTATTCTTTGGCCGCGGCCGCCGCGGCCAATGACACCGCTTTGAATCTCCCGTGATTAGTTTCCACCAATCGCAGGAGATTCTCAGCGGGCCAATCACTGCGGCTCGCTCGGCCAATCAGCTCGCCACGCGTCTTGTCCAATCACCGCGCAGCGTTTACGAGTATGTAAATGACTGTACAGAACAATTTTCAATCTGTCTCTTTCCCAAGCAACTGTACCAACTTGCTTCAAGACCACTTCCATCGTGCCAGTACCTAAACACTTCAAGCCAGAGTGTCTAAACAGCTACCGCCATATAGCACTTACACCTACAGTCATGAAATGCTTCGAGTGGCTAGTCCTGGCACATCTCAAAACTAGCCTCCCAACTACACTGGACCCTTACCAATTTGCCTACAGCAAGAACAGGAGTACCGAGCTGTTTCCATAGCATTACACACCATTTTAACACACCTGGACAATAAGAATACCCATGCTAATATGCTGTTTATTGACTTCAGTTCAGCATTTAATACAGTCATTCCCTCCAGGCTGATCACTAAACTTGTTGACCTTGGTATTAACACTACTCTTTGTAATTGGATATTGGACTTTTTGACAAACAGACCACAACATGTCAGGTTGAATAACTCCACTTCATCTACTATCACACTGAGTACTGGCATACCCCAAGGCTGTGTGCTGAGCCCCTTCCTGTTCTCTCTCTTCACTTATGACTGCAGGCCTGTGTATGGCTCTAACACCATTATCAAGTTCACAAACGATACTACGGTGATCGGACTCATCAACGATGATGACAATTCAGAGTACAGGGAGGAGGTGCAGTGCCTAGCTATGTGGTGCACTGACAATAACTTATTACTCAATACTATCAAGACCAAAGAGCTCATTGTGGACTTCAGGAAAAAGAATGATCACACACACTCTCCTATATACATCAATGGGGATGGTAGTAGCACGGGGGTCATGGTGCATGTGCGAGGATGGGGGGAGCACAGGGAGGAGTGCGACACGCCCTCCTGTGTTCCCCATTTTGGGCCTAGTAGGCCTCCCTGCAGTCTCCTGGGAACAAAAACGGGCCACAGGGGGACCGGGGGTGGGTGGCGGGGTGCGGGGGGGTCCCATGTGCATGCTCAGGGGGAGCTGAGGGCTCATACACATCCTCGGGGGTGAGGCAAGCGGGAGGGAGGTCATACACGCATTGCATTATGGGTGCAGGCACATGCACTTTCGGCACCCAATGACAAAAGGGTTAGCCATCACTACCCTACACCATTTCTGACCGATAGCAGTCCAGTCTCTTCTTGAAAGCTTCCAGTGATGAAATACCATGAGAAAACAAAGAAATACATCATTTGAAAGATCAATACTGAGTTCTCAGTTAAGGCACAAAATGGCCAGGTTTAAATTATCCTACTTTGGACACGTTATGCAAAGACTTGGGTCTCTGGAAAAATCTACGATGCTAGGAAAAGTGAAAGCAAAGAGATGGCAATGGTGGAAGACACAAGATATAGTGGAGGCATCACTAGAAGACCTGAAGGAATAGGTTGGAGAAAGACTGTCACAAAAGAAAATCCATGTGGTTCCTAAGAGTTGACACCAACGTGATGGTGCATATGGATAATATTCCTTGAATATACAACCATTTGTTTAGTAACCATTCAAAGTTACAACGACAGTGAAAAAAGTGACTTATGGCCATTTTTCACACTTAAGACCATTGCAGCATTCCTGTTGGTCACGTGATCAAAATTCGGACGCTTGGCAACTGGCATGTATTTATGACAGTTGCAATGTCCCGGGGTCACGTGATCAACTATTGTGACCTGTCTAATAAGCAAAGTCAATGGGGAAGCCAGATTCACTTTACAGTTGAATTTGTAAAATGAATTTGAGTTCCCCCTTGACTTAACAAACTTAACAACTGCAAAATTCACTGAACAATTATTTTGTCTAGCAACATACATTTTGGGCTCAGTTGAGGACTACCTGTAATAATCAAACAAGAAGCTCTAATTACAAATGATTTGAACAGTCTACAGTTTCTATTAATTGGGTTGCAAACAATGCAATAAAAAGAAATAATGCTATACAAACAACACATACAGCATTGGGAAATTCATCCATATAACCAAAAGACAAAACCAATTTCCCATGCTAGATGGAACACATCAGGATTACAGGATTCCAACTATGTATGACTGTGAAGAAGGACTGTATATGAAGTCCTATTTATTGCAACTTCTTGGGTGCAAAAAGAAAAGCTTCTAAAAAATGAATGGATAAACTCATTTTTTTTTAAATTGGTGTAAGGCAATCTTGCAGATCTTTAGTAATATATGTTGGAGCAGCTTAAACAGTGACGCCTGGTTGGAAAGTTGTGTAACAGCACTCATTCTATCCACCCCTTAATTATCCTCAGTGAAAACTTGGGAGGTATGAGGAAACCCATATTCTTTTGCAAGTTTTTGAATAATGTATGTGGTTATTCAGCCCAACCTAGTCAGTATTTGGTTGCTATGGGTGACTAAAATCTCAGAGGCTTTGTGCATGTCCTAGGAAACAGACCAGAAAGAAGTTCTGAGATCAGTTGTAACTGCTTCTCCTTGCCCAGTTTGAGTGATTAAGCTAGGACTGTTGAAGGATGAAGCTCATCAGCTGGATGATGGATAACTAAAACCATATATAAAACTATATGTACAAAAGGGTAATCTTACAAAAAAAAAAATCTTCAGTTAAAAAAACCAGGTAAAATTAAAACATTGACCAAAATTCTACACACACACAACAGCAGGCATGTAAAACAATCACAAATTAATTTGTTATTTTTGTTGGTCGTGAAGTCATGTCCGACCCATCGCAACACCATGGACAACGTTTCTCCAGGCCTTCCTGTCCTCTACCATCCTCCAGAGTCCATTTAAGCTCATGCCTACTGTTTCAGTGACTCCATCCAGCCTCCTCATTCTCTGTCGTCCCCTTCTTCTATTGCCCTCAATCGTTCCCAGCATTAAGCTCTTCTCCAGTGAGTCCTTCCTTCTCATGAGGTAGCCAAAGTATCTGAGAATCATCTTCAGGATCTGGCCTTCTAAAGAGCAGTCAGGGTTGGTCTTCTCAAATTAATATCCCATGAAATTAGAGACTCTATTTAAATCTATGAATTAATCCTTTCTCCCACCCTTCTACAGATAGAGGGATATATAGAGAGAGCCAGTTTGGTCTAGTGGTTAAAGTACTAGGTTAGAAGAGACTGTGAGTTCTAGTCCTGGCTTAACCATGAAAGCCAGATGGGTGACTTTGAGCCAGTCACTCTCCCTCAGCCCAACTCACCTCACAGAGTTGTTGTTGAGGAGGAAGGAGTGCTGGATAGCTTCTCCACATTGAGTTATTTGCAAAAAAAGTGTGATTCAAACAAACAAATCAATAAAAAATAAGTAAGTAAATAAATATAAATAAGTGTAAATAATGAAAAAGATTAATTTTATTTGATACCAAAGGAAAGTTATATGGATTTTTTTAAAAAAACAACATGACACATCTTAGTCCCAAAGGTGCTTTTTTTCAGGAGGCATCTGGACTTTCTTGTTTTTTCTTTTGAAGATATTTCTCTTTTCATCCAAGAAACTTCTTCAACTCAGAGCTGAAGAAGCTTCTTGAATGAGAAGCAAAACACCTTCAAAAGAAAAAAAAAACAAGAAAGTCCAGTTGCCTCCTGAAAAAAGCATCTTTGGGACAACCATGACCTGGATGACTGAGAATCTCTACAAACACATCTTAGCTTTAATTTTTTTTATTCTTCATTTCACGGTATTGTCACTATTATTTCCCTTCGTGAGGATATTGTATTTTTTCTATATTTCACTTTTATGAATAATGATGTTTTGTTTTTGTTTTAAATGGACTTCTGCATTTTGAAACAACTGGTGCTTTTGAGTCATTTTCAAGCTCTGTATTCTTTGTAGACCTGTCTTGTAGGAAGGATCTTTCAAACAGAAATTAGAAAACTGTTTACTCAGAAATTGCAGGACATCAATGCTGCGATGATCATCACCAACCACAAAAGCTGAGAAAGAAAGGAGCCGAGTCTTGTCAAGAGCTGGTCTGAATTATACAAGTTGTTTATCCTGGGAAATGGATTGGTGTGAAAGAATGCAACAAGGCAAGGCTTACCTCTTCTGGATACGCCCATAAGTGAAAGCAAATGTTCCTCTCGTTTTGTGAAATTAAGGGAGGGAATTAATTACCCAGCACCCTGATATTCTCTTACCAAAGAAGAATGTGTTTATTAAGTACCACTCTTTTATTAGGGACCAAGTTTTTCCATAATAGAACAGGAGATGGGTAACCTTGGGTGGCCAAAGACCATGCTTGAGACGCTTGATAATGGAAGGCCAGCAAAAATGGATATAACAGAGCAAGGTTTATAAGTAAAAAAGATAAAGTAGAGTAGAGTAGAGTAGAGTAGAGTAGAGTAGAGTAGAGTAGAGTAACAGAGTTGGAAGGGACCTTAGAGGTTTTCTAGGCCAACCCCCTGTTCAGACAGGAAACCCTATATCATTTCAGACAAATGGTTGTTCAATCTCTTCTTAAATCCTTCCAGTGTTGGGGCATTCATAACTTCTGGAGGCAAGTTGTTCCATTGGTTAATTGTTCTAACTGACAGGAAATTTCTCCCAAGTTCTAGGTTGCTTCTTTCCTTGATTAATTTCCATCCATTGCTTCTTGTCCTGCCCTCTGGTGCTTGGGAGAATAGCTTGACTCCATCTTCTTTGTGGAAGCCCCTCAAATATCGGAACACTGCTATCATGTCTCCCCTAGTCCTTCTTTTCATTAAACTAGACATAGCCAATTCCAACAACCATTCTCTATATATATTTAGCCTCCAGTCCCCTAATCATCTTGGTTTCTCTTCTCTGCATTCTTTCTAGAGTCTCAACATCTTTTTTACATCATGGTGACCACAATCAAATGCAGTATTCCAAGTGTGGCCTTACCAAGGCATTGTAAAGTGGTATTAACACTTCACATGATCTTGATTCTATCCCTCTGTTTATGCGCCCTAGAACTGTGTTGGCTTTTTTGACAGTTGGAACACTGCTGGCTCATATTTAAGTGATTGTCCATTAGGACTCCAAGATCTCTCTCACAGTTACTCCTGTTGAGCAAGGTATCACCTATATTCATCTATGGCACGCGTGCCAGAAGTGGCACGCAAAGCCATTTGTCCAGGCATGCCAGCTGTTGCCTGTTGCTCTTCCAGGAACCTGTTGCTCTTCCAGGTTCCAGTGTGGCAGCCAGCTGGTCTTCACATGCTTGGGAGCATCAGAAACTGGAAGAGCAACTCCCTGGCATGCATGTGTGTGCCAAGAAGCTGAGCTTCTGGTTTCCAGTGCACGTATGTGTGCTGGCCAGCTGGTTTTCGTGCATGCTCCTGTTTCAGCACTCTGTGCCGAAAAGGTTCGCCAACACTGACCTATACCGTACCTGTGTATTTGGTTTTTCTTGCCTAAATGTAGAACCTTGCTTTCTTCACCATTGAATTTCATTTTGTTAGATAGTGCCCAATGTTTCAGTCTGTCAACACAAATAGATACCAGTTTGGTGGGAACACAATAGGATTCTGTGAAGGTTTATAAGGGAAGGGGCAATTTGTGGAGGAGGCAGATCATTTTTTTAACATGATGATATTCAATTTGCAATTATTTTCATATATTTACAATTTCACGATGTCATTGTTGGTTATTAGCACTCATCTTAATAGGAGGGATATTGATGCTCCCATTAAAAAAAAAGGATCTTTACATGGCGAGGCATTTACGTGGCAAGGCAAGCTAAGACAGTGAGAATGTTTCTTTGAAAAAGAAAAAGGGTCAAAAAGAACTAAATACAAATGAACAAATACAGTAATAACAAGAAGAAAAGTATAGTGTAAAATATTTAAGGAGTAATAAGTGGTGTGGGGGGGGGGCAAGGGGAAAAGAAGGGGGGAGAAGAAAGGGGATTTATTAGATTGTTTTTTCCTCTAACGTTTTTCTTTAAGTTATTTGCTTGCTTGTTTTGCACTTTTTTAAAGCTTCCATTTAAAAACATTTTATAATCGTATTTTCCTTTGAGCCATATTTTCCTCTAGTGTATTTTAGGTATGTCTATGTATTATTTTTCTTTATCCTTTTTTACCTATCTATTAAAAAGTAAAATCATTAGCTGATTCTGTCTGTCTGCCTGCCTGCCTGTCTGCCTACCTACCTACCTACCTACCTATCATCTCTTTCATCTATCTATCGATCTATTGATCTATTATCTGTCTATCTCTATCTATCCATCTCTATT
>NW_020717370.1:0-39939 GCF_900518725.1 Notechis scutatus | reverse complement strand
ATCTATCTATCTATCTATCTATCTATCTATCTATCTATCTATCTATCATCTATATCTACCTCCTACCTACTACTTATCTATCTATCTATCTATCTATCTATCTATCTATCTACCTACCTACCTACCTACCTACCTACCTACCTACTTATCTATCATCTATCTATCTACTTATCTATTATCTATCATTTGCCTGCCTGCCTGCCTGCCTGTCTGTTTCTATCTATCTGTCTGTCTGTCTATCTATCTATCTATCTATCTATCTATCTATCTATCATCTATCTACCTATCTTGTCTCTCAGAACTGAATTCAATTGTGACAGAGCTTCAGATTGCCTAGTAGTAGGAAGCACAAATTGCTGGCTGAAAGTTTTGCTCTTCTTAGACAAGCCAGAAACCATGTTACTGAGCTTTTTCTTCCTCTTTAAAGTTTCCCCAAGACGGGCACTCAAAGTAAACTGCCTGGCAACATTTCTGATAGTTCCTGTCCTATGTCTAGAAAGAATAGCTCCTTGGACATTCTTATCTTACCCATAAATCTCCTGTCCTGCTCTTAGACATTGCTCCTTCTGCCTTTGTAGCTTACTCAGCCCCGCTCCTCCCAGCAAGTCCTCATGGATTTACAATCCAATATTCTCTCTCTCAATTTGCAAACTCCTCAAATTTGCCAACAAATTTGCCAACAGCCCTCCATGAGGTCATAGACCATTGTTTGAGAGCTCCTGTTCCAGAACAGTACATCTGGAGGATGTTTAGCTAGTCAAGAGAAATACTGGAGGAAGTCCCAGATGACTGACAGTGATTGTTGCCTTATCTTCAAAAGGAAACAAATTCGTTTGCCATCATTTACACGGGAAAATTCCAGAGTATCAAAGGATTGAACGATAAGCACCTCAAACCTAATACAGTACAATATTTGCTAAAGATTGATATGTATTTGGAAGACTAATTAAACTAATTTATTTTTGATGAAGTAAATTCTAATAGATTGGGGGAATGCTGGAGAAATAAGATAACTTGAGTTCAGCAAAACATTTGGCAAACTACCTGATGATATTCCAACTAACAATCTAATTAAATATGCACTAGGCAACATTTATTAGAAGGATCCACAGCTGAGATGAAAATTGTAGATAAAGATGCCCTGCCCAGCAAAGTTTTATCTTAGACCTGGCACGCATCAACATTTTATCAATGATTTAGGTAAAGTGAAGAGGAGATTACTGTCAGATTGGAAGATGATAGCACGTTGGATGTGACAGACCATACGGAGAGATTTTTGTAACAAAAGAGCAATGGCATTAGTTGTATTAACAAAGGGATACAATCAAGATCAAGTGAGGTGTTAATACCATTCTATAAAGCCTTAGTAAGACCACACCTAGAGTACTGCATCCAGTTTTGGTCACCACATTACAAAAAAGATGTTGAGATTCTAGAAAGAGTACAGAGAAGAGCAACCAGGATGATTAGGGGACTGGACACTAAAACATATAAAGAACGGTTACAGGAACTGCGCTTGGCTAGTCTAGTAAAGAGAAGGACCAGGGGAGACATGATAGCAGTCTTCCAATATCTGAGGGGCTGCCACAAAGAGGAAGGGATCAAGCTATTTTCTAAATCACGTGAAGGCCGGACAAGGAATAATGGATGGAAACTAAACAAGGAGAGATTTAACTTGAAAATAAGGAGAAACTTTCTGACGGTGAGAACAATTAACCAATGGAACAGCTTCACAAGTTATGGGAGCGTCATCAATTGAGACTTTCAAGAAGAGATTGGACTGCCATTTGTCAGAAATGGTGTAGGGTCTCCCGCTTGGGCAGGGGGTTGGACTAACTCCGATTATCTGTTGTCTGTTATCTAGTAATGCAATAGCAATAGCACTTAGCAGTGGTGGGATTCATTTTTTTTTTACTACCAGTTCTGTGGGCATAGCTTGGTAGGCATGGCTTGGTGGGCATGGCAGGGGAAAGTTACTGCAAAATCCCATTCCCTCCCCACCCCACTAACCTGCTTTCCAGCTCCGTTCTCCTATGCAGGGTAACAAAAGAAGACCCAGCCAATCAGCTGGGACTCAAGAGGCAGAGAATAGATGGGGGTGGGGCCAGTCAGAGGTTGCATTTGCTAGTTCTCCAAACTACTCAAAATTTCCGCTACCAGTTCTCCAGAACTGGTCAGAACCTGCTGAATACCCACCTCTGGCACTTAGACTTAGATACCGCTTCACAGTGCTTTATAGCCCTCTCTAAGTAATTTACAGAGTCAGCATACTGCCCCCCCAAACAATCTGGCTCCTCATTTTGCTGACCTCAGAAGGATGGAAGGCTGAGTCAACCTTGAGCCCTGCCAGGATTGAACCTCAGGCCGCAGGCAGAGTTTGCCTGCAATACTGCACTTTAACCACTGTGCCACCAGGGCTCTTAATACACCCTAATAATAACAGCTGTTCAACCACAAGACTCAGTTACCTAAAGCGGTGGTAGGTTCCCTTTATATATGCAGTCTGGTAGAGATTTTGGAAAGACTTTCATGTGTATTCCAGCATAAGCACAAAGCAAGACGTGGTCTAACTGACCCTAAATAGTGACTTCTGAATAGTATGGTTATCAGGTTAGAACAGGGGTGTCAAACCTAAGGCCAGTGGGCCAGATCCGGTCTGTGGGGTGCTTAAATCTTGCCCATGGGGCCAGCCACTGACCCATGGTACCTGTGGCAGCCAAAATGGGCAAGTAGTGAAGGAAAACTCACCAGGCAGAGATCAGCTGGGCCGCGTGTTCGAGGTGAAGGAATCAGAGACAGCAGCAACAGCTATGCCTCAGACATGACACTAGGTGGGCAGGGCAAGGTGGCGTGATGTGGGCCAGAGGTTAGAAAATATAATGTCCATAACTATAATAGACCAACTGAAACCAAGTGAGTGCAGTCCTTTCCAACTTAAATCTCAATAATTTATGGAATCTGTGGCTAAATCAGTATGTAACTCATAATGTAAATGTAAGTGCACATAATGATATTGTAGGAGGAGAGATACAGTAGGTAAAGATCAAGATTCTGATAGCATAAATTAAAAATCATGTGCCCTTTAATAAAATGAGTAGTTTGGAAAAAGTGTTAACCAATTCCTGGTTTAAAGCTGCATCATCTTCCTGCTCAGATACTTGTAGATGCTTTTAGTTTCTTGCAATTAGCTAACCTCCTTCTCACAAAAGATGTTGTAAGCTTTAACCAAGAGATCCGCAACATGACGAAGGCACTGTTAGGTATCAGATGGAAAAGCAGTCACTCCCACACAAGGAATTGAGGCAGTATAAATCCAAAACTGAGACAGAATTACAGTGCTGTGTAGAGTTACAAAGGTCCATTTTTATTTGTGTGTGTGTGTGTGTGTGTGTGTGTGTGTGTGTGTGTGTGCCTTTGAGTCACTGTTGTTTCCTGGTGACTGCTTGTATAAGTCCCTACAGTTTTCTTGGCAAGGTTTTTCAGAAGTAGTTTGCCATTGCTTTCTTTTTCCAAGGGCTGAGAAAGAGTGATTGGTCCAAGGTTACCCAGTTGGCTTTGCGCCTAAGCTAGAACTAGAATTCACAGCCTCCCACTTTCTAACCCAGGGGTGTCAAACTGGATTTCTTTGGCGGCCAGATCAGCATTGTAGCTCTCCTCTGCAGACTGGTTGTGTATGTGTGTGGTGGGGAGACAGGACAGACTTTATCGGTAAATATAAATTTAACACAAAAATAGTTTGTTGTGAAAGCGACTACCTGCAAAGGTCCCAGGATTGGGGCTAAAAGATGAAAGATGCTCCGTCCCATATTTGGGTAGACTTGGTTGCCCTGACAAAAAAACACTTTTCAGAATACTGTTGGTAAAGTGTTGACAAATGCTAGCATGTCACCCAAACAGCTGAAGCATTTTACTTTTGACACACATCATAGGTTTGCCATCACTATTGTAAGGTAAGGTATCTGGCTTCAAAATAGGCAGCCTTGATTATTTGCTAAGGAGACAGGTGAACTATGTAAATTAATGCTGTAAAGCATGGCTTAAAGTTACCTCATTTTAGGAAGAACATAAATCATCTTTCCCAACTTGCCACCATCTTTAGATGTTGAGATGATTCTTTAACTTTCCAATCAGTATAGCATACTTGTGGCCTGCCAGCAGCCAGCAGAACTGGTGGCAGACTCAGACAGTGAGGAGGTTGGGGAGGAACATGGGCCAGTCCTGGAGTCTGGGGAAGGCTCTGATGAGTGCTCTGCATTGGAGGCAGAGATGGGGCCCGGGCTATCTGACAGTTATCAGTTGCCTTCAGAGTTGGAGATCAGTGGGGCAGAAGAACAGCTGGAGCCTGTTTCCTGTGTGTGCATGTGCAGAGCTGCCAGGGGAAGGGAACAATTAAGGAACAAGGGTCAACTCAGGAGTAAGGGCTCAGGTGGATGGTGAATGGCCCCTCCCATGGGGAATATGGGATTGCTAATGTAATCTTAAATTTGCATTAACAGATGCAATAAAGATCAAGTGAAGTACTAATACCACTCTATAAAGCCTTAGTAAGACCACACCTAGAGTACTCCATCCAGTTTTGGTCACCACACTATAAAAAAAGATGTTGAGACTGTAGAAAAAGTACAGAGAACAGCAACCAGGATGATTAGGGGACTGGAGGCTAAAACATACAACGAACGGTTGCAGGAACTGGGCCTGGGTAGTCTAGTGAAGAGAACGACCAGGGGAGACATGATAGCAGTGTTCCAATATCTGAGGGGCTGCCACAGAGAGGAGGGAGTCAAGCTATTTTCTAAAGCACCTGTAGGCCAGACAAGGAATAATGGATGGAAACTGAACAAGAAGGGATTTAACCTGGAAATAAGGAGAAACTTTCTGACAGTGAGAACAATCAACCAATGGAACAGCTTGCCCTCAGAAGTTGTGGAAGCGCCATCACTTGAGACTTTCAACAAGAGATTGGACTCCCATCTGTCAGAAAAAGTATAAAGTCTCCTGTTTGGGCAGGGGGTTGGACTAGATGACCTACAAGGTCCCTTCCAACTCTGATTATCTGTTATCTGAATAAAGAGGAGCGAAAGGGGAGTGGTGTTTGCAGGAGCCAATTAGGGTGACGATTTGTTCCTGACTTTTTGCCAAGTAATTGCTGCTATAGTGTGGCCTTTGGAAGATATCGGCCAGGCAACTCTCCAAGCCTAATAAAGAGCTGTAGTTGTGAAATCTCTTGAAAGACTATTTGATGGGACTTTGCTGGAGAGGAATTCACTTTAACCTAAATAAAAGGGGTTTTATGGGGATGGGGAGTCTGCTTCATGATCTTGGGAAGCCTAGGTCAGAACAATACTTGAGAAATATTGTTGAAAAATAAAACTCAACTGTATCACTTCCAGAAACTTAGCTCATAAATGAGTCTTTCCATTTCATTGTTGTTGTTGTTGTTGTTTTGATGCTAAGAACAGAATATACTCTTGAAATCTGTGGAGCAAAGAACAGCAACAGAACTGGGTCAAGAACAGAACACTAATTGGATTGAAACTATATTCTCATCTCATAATCTACATACCTTGTTCTCACCTCCTAAAGATCAGGTGTGTCTTAGGCACCATGTTCTTCATCCCATTGGTTGATCCCTGTGCCTGAATGATAATAAAATCTTGATCCGTAGATCTCCCATCCCAAGATCTGTTTGGAAGAGTGTCAATTCCAGAGTTAGACTGGGCTCTTCTGTCTGTATCAATTCTGTTACCTTGACAAGCTCAGTGCCTCTATCTCCATTTGTTGAGATTTACCAAGATGAAGAATTTTGTTCTTCTTGCGTTTTCTGTCCTTCTGTTCTGCACAATTGGTAAGTGTCTTTTATTGGTGGTGGTGGCAGCACGTGGTGGTGGTTTTGGTTGTAAACATTAAACAAAGTAAGAAAGCCACAAAAGAAAAGAAATGGCAAATGCCTGAAAATATTGTATAGACCAGATCTATATGCAAGTGAATGGAATAATCTGGTGTAACATTTCAATTTATAGTTGTGTACATTTGAATTGGTGATTCTAATTGAGATTTGCACTTTGCACATTGCTTGCTACCTAATGTCAAATTAGCATTAAAGTCGTGGTTTACTTTTCTTAATTCTGCAGTTCTGATCCTTAATCCTCAGTACCCATAATAACCATTTCCTCCCACCAGACAACCGAACAAGTTGATGCATACCCAAGTGATTGTAACTAGAGGTGCCTCAAATGGACTGGTGAACCAGTTAGTGACAACAAAGAGATACAGGAAAAAGTCTTGGTGCCAATTAGTGTTCCTATGGCCTAGATCAGAAGTCTTCAAACATGACAGCTTTAAGACTTGTGGACTTCAACTCCCAGAATTCCAGTCATGTTAGCTCAGGAATTCTGGGAGTTGAAGTCCACAAGTCTTAAACTTGACAAGTTTGAAGACCCTTGACCTAGATACTGCAACCATAGTATAAGTAACTTTTGTGTCTAGAAAGGAAAGCCAGGTGGCATAATTCCCAAACACAACTTCCATGTTATGTAGTTAGCAAGGAAAGAGCTTGTTAGATTTTAGCTTTCACTGTTTGAATCTTCCATGGAACAAATCCCTTTCCTAGATATTGGAAGTGAAAATTTTTCAGGATTCTACAAAAATTAAAATCCTATGCGCTAATGCAGAAATAACATATAGGACTCTAAAGAATAATTGTTTGCATTGATTAGAAATCTCAGAGTATGATATATACATTTTAATTATAAGCTGCCCAGAGTAATGGATGGATTAATAAATAAATCAAACTGATAAAGTTTTTTTAATGGACATAGAAGACTCCATCTCCTGAACAATAATTCCAAAAATGCTACTCTAAGGTTGTTTCTCTTGGGTCATGAAGGCCTAATTAGTTGCACAATAAAACATGAACTACAATAAAAATAGACTGTCTTTTCCTGCTGTTTCATAACTGTAAGTATGGGAATCGGCCAGGTTACATGGGGCATTCGCCATAAAATATTTCTATATAATTTAAAATAGGCTTCACACAATTAAGTTTGGAGGGGGTGGGACAGAGATGTCCACAAAATGAGCCAAGACTGCACTGCTGAAAAAGAGAATATCTGCAGCATTTTTGGGGTGAGATAGGAGAATTCGACACAGTGCTAACAATTATACAGTGATACAGTCCCCAGGTTCAGGGGTGAAATTCAAAAAATTTCCCTACCAGTTCTGTGGGCGTGGCTGTGGGTGTGGCTTGGTATAATAGTAATAGTAACTGGGGCGATTTTTTACTGATTCAAAATCGTCCTACCACCTCTCCCAAGGTGGAACGAGGTGGTTGAATTTCAACCCTGCCCAGGTTGGTGTCCTCCAGATGTACCAGACAAGAAAAACCTGCAGTCTGGACTACTGCAGTGACCTCTGCAAGGGACTGTACTTGAAGACACTTGGTGCAAAACTTGAAGACACTTGGTGCAAAAGACACTTGGCTCTGGTTACTTGGTACACATGACACCAGTACTTTGGGAACTGCATCAAGCTCCAGTATGCTTTCAGATGCAAGTCAACATGCTGGCCATTTCCTTTAAAGTCCTTTATGGTTTGGGACACTGACATAGTCTTGAGGTCCAGGAGAAAGAATGGCTCACTTTGTAAAATGTTAAAAACTCTTAGTAGTACTAAGAACTCCCTGTGGCTTCTGAAAGATTCTCCCTCTCGAAATCAGATTGTCCCCGATCTTACAGATTACAGATTAATAGAGTTGGAAGGGACCTTGTAGGTCACCTAGTCCAACCTTCCTTCCCAAGCAGGAGACCCTACACCATTTCTGACAAATGGCAGTCCAATCTCTTCTTGAAAGTCTCAAGTGATGAAGCTCCCACAACTTCTGAAGGCAAGCTGTTCCATGGGTTGATTGTTCTCCCTGTCAGAAAGTTTCTCCTTGTTTCCAGGCTGAATCTCTCCTTGTTCAGCTTCCATCCATTATTCCTTGTCTGGCCTTCAGGTGCTTTAGAAAATAGCTTGACCCCTTCCTCTCTGTGGCAGCCCCTCAAATATTAGAAGACTGCTATCATATCTCCCCTGGTCCTTCTCTTCACTAGACTAGCTGTGCCCAGTTCCTGTAACCATTCTTCATATGTTTTAGTCTCCAATCCCCTAATCATCCTGGTTGCTCTTCTCTGTACTTTTTCTAGAGTCTCAACATCTTTTTTTATAGTGTGGTGAGCAAAACTGGATGCAGTACTCAAGGTGTGGTTTTACTAAGGCTTTAGAGAATAGTATTATTACCTCACTTGATCTTGATTTTATCCCTCTGTTAATGCAATTTAGGATTGCATTGGCTTTTTTTTCCTATCCTTTTACAAAACCGGTTCTGTGAACATGGCTTGATGGGCGTGGTGTGGCTTGGTGGGAGTGGCTTGGTGGGTATGGCAGGGTAAGGATACTGCAAAATCCCCATTCTCTTCCCACCCCACTACCCTGCTTTCCAGCTCCTGTGCAGGGCAACAAAAGAAGACCCAGCCGATCAGCTGGGACTCGGGAGGCAGAGAATAGATACAGGCAGGGCCAGTCAGAGGTGGTATTTGCCGGTTCTCCGAACTACTCAAAATTTCCACTACCGGTTCTCCAGAACTGGTCAGAACCTGCTGAATACCACCTCTGGGCATGGGGCCCTGTGAGTGTGAAGAGACCTGTTGTGCAGATGAATGTAATGATTCTATCAGCTATCAGCATTTTAATTTTTGTATATTGGTTTTCATTGTTTAGCCCTGTTCACTGCCCAGAATAATTTCTTGAAATGGGTCATTATATAAATTGAGGGCATAAATAAATGAAGCCCTATTCTTGCTTAGAACAGCAAGTCAAAAAATGTATTTGTTATATTTATTTATATGTTTGCTTATGTGCAAATTCAAGACCGCAACTTGGCCTCTTTGTTAATGGATTCTAGCATAGCTAGGAAGTTGCTTGTTTAGAACAATATCACCTACCCGGCTTCTAGTTATTTACAACTTCAGTTGATCCCTAAATTGCAAGCATGCAGGAGGAGGAAAGGTTTCAAGGTGGGATGACCCACCCACTTTCTGCTCCACATTGGCTTCTCTGCTTACCACATTATGGCAGACAATGCAGGTGTGGATTTATGAGCCTTTATTGTGGCTGCCTCCACATTTTGCCTCTCTGTTGGCTCCATTTCTTACTCTGAAATCTAGCCGAACTAAAAATGAAATCCAAAATGTATTTTAATTCATTGGTGGCATTGCCCTTTCTGCTCTTTCTCAGGTGGCCCACAGCAGAATGAAGATTCATTGGCACTTAAATGTGAGATGGGCGGTGTAAAGACATAACAAATAAAGATAAATAATCTTGTGAGGGAGCCTGGATTGAGATTTACCCAAAATCATGCAGAGAGTTCCAGGTTGGAGTCAAGTGAAACTTGAAACTAGGTTCTCTCCAGTCTAACCTCCAACATCAAAGATTGCACCCTACCAACAAAAAGACCTCTTGCAAGTCCAAAGAAGAATGCTGTTGGTCCTCTCACTTGGTTGACCAATATCTACTACTTCCAAAGTTTCCCTGAAGTTTCATTATGAGTAGTCATGCCTACAGTACACATACAGGTAATCCTCCACTTACAACAGTTCATTTAGTGACTGTTCAAAGTTACAACAATACTGAAAAAAGTGACTTATGATTGTTGCAGCATTCCTATGGTCACATGATTAAAATTCAGATGTTTGGCAACTGGCTCATATTTATGACAGTTGCAATGTCCTGGGGTCATGTGATCAGCTTTTGCGACCAAAGCCAATGGGGAATCTAGATTCACTTAACAATGATGTTACTAACTTAACAAATGCAATGATTCACTTAACAACTGTGGCAAGAAAAGTCATAGAATGGGACAAAATTCACAACTAATATTTCACTTAGGAATATAAACTTTGGGCTTAATTGTGGCCCTAACTCAAGGACTACCTGTATCAATTTTAACAACCAATTTAAGGCAGCAGTTTGGCTACTGAACCTCAGCAAATTAAGAGTGCTACCAAAAGTAGAAAAAAAATATAATATTGTATGCTAAATACTAAATACTAAATACTAGAAATACTATATAGCAGAGACATCCCCTTCCAACAAAAGTGCATATAGTCAAGGCTATGGTTTTCCCAGTTGCAATGTATGGCTGTGAAAACTGGACCATAAGGAAGGCTGAGCGCCAAAGAATTGAGGCCTTTGAATGATGGTGCTGGAGAAGACTCCTGTGAATCCCCTGGACTGCAAGGTGATCAAACCGGTCAGTCCTAGAGGAGATCAACCCTGACTGCTGTTTAGAAGGCCAGATCCTGAAGATGAAACTCAAAGACTTTGGCCACCTAATGAGAAGGAAGGACTCCCTGGAGAAGAGCCTAATGCTGGGAAAGATTGAGGGCAAAGGAAGAAGGGGACGACAGAGAATGAGGTGGCTGGATGGAGTCACTGAGGCAGTAGGCGTGAGCTTAAATGGACTCCAGAAGATGGTAGAGAACAGGAAGGCTTGGAGGAACGTTGTCCATGGGGTCATGATGGGTTGGACATGACTTTGCAACTAACAATAAGTAGTTGTTAGTTGAAGTCCACTTTGAAATAAATCGGCAATTGTTGCTCATATCTCGGGACCCACGGCCTGAGAAATGGATTCTGATTTTCCAAGACAGGCAGGGCTAAATCTATTTTCTTGCCAATACCACAATTGTCTCCCACTTAGAAGATTAAGCGGCTTCAAGAGATCCTCAGAAAGTCTCACTGTTCCTCCCTCAAACAAATTGACATCTCGTTCCAAGGGCTGCACAGATGATGAAACACTATTTGGCAGCCTTGCCAGAGAGCAGCTACCTGTCCTTTCTGACTTGCATTCCAGTGGATTTTTTTTTCCAGCATTCCTTTTCAAGTCACTGTTTGCAAAAGATCTGGCTGGTCTCCAGCAGGCAGTAATTTTCTCCACCGTTGCCAAAAAAAATTAAAAAGCTGAAAACATGCTTCTACATGAACCTGTCTCCTGTTAAGATCTTATTTTCTGGCTGTCTTTGTTTTTCTAAGACAGGCTGCTGATGAACACATGAATCACAAATCTTCACTTAAGAAGGACAGAATTGTCCCCTTGGATTGCCTTACCTGACATTATTTTTGCTATTGTTCCTGCTGCCAGCCTAGCCCAGTCTATTTTATTTAAATGATAATAACAAAAACAGACATATCAATCACCTTAAATCAGGGGTGTCAAACTCAATTTCATTGAGGGCTGCATCAGGACTGTGGTTGACCTTGGGGGGTGGGGGTCGGGTAGCCATGGCTGACTGGGTGGGTGTGGCCGACTGGGTGGGCCTGATCAACTTGACACCACTCCCCAAACTGCTGGCATGTTTCCTCTTCGCATTGGGTAGACCAGGCCGAAGCCACACTGGCCCGATGTTTCCTCTTTGCACTGGAAAGACCAGGCCGAAGCCACGCTGGCCCAATGTTTCCTCTTCGCATTGGGTAGACCAGGCCGAAGCCATGCGGGCTACCCCCTTACATTTTCCAGGACAGTCTGCAGGCCGGACCCCACCACATCACAGTCGGATGTTGTGTTTGACCACTGCCTTAAATGCTTCGTTACACCTTTTATTCCCATGGGCTACTAGAGCTTTCAATATTTTTTTTTCATGTTGCCATCTTCATCATTGTTAATTGCTATTAAGACTTCTGGGAAAGGGAGAATGGAAAAACCTCATCCAGAAATACATTGCTAAACGATGTGTAGAAAATAGGATAAGAAAAGATAGGACATGTGCCTAGCGAAAACTTTATCATGCAATTGCTTTGTCCCAGGCAACAGAACAGAATATATAAGACACCTTAATTTTTTGGTTTTTAATCCTCTCATGTCTTCCTCCCAACAGTTAGTTTCATTGTTATCTTTCTTTGCTATGCAATATATCCATTGAAAATAGCTGCATGATACATGTATGTGTATCATCATCATCATCTTCATCATTATCATCATCGCCATTATCTATCTACTGCAGGATGAAGGCCTCTTCCACATGTTTCCAACCTATATGGTCTTGAGTTTTCTTTTGCCAATTGGGCCAGGGGTGGGATTCTACCGGTTCAGACCAGTTCGTGTGAACCCTTTGCTCCGAAGATCAGCTGGCAGCGAACTGATTCGCTGAGACGAGCATGTGAACCTGCCAGCCTGGCCCTGCACTTTATTTCCTTTTTTTTAAGAGCATAGCTGATTTGTGTGGCAGAGTGTTTTGCCGCGCCTCAGCTGTTTGATTCACAGGGACTGCAGTAGAAGGCAAGTATTAGAGTTTTTTTAAACCTGGAGCGCGCGTGCGATCACCGAGCCAGTTGTTATACTGGTGGAATCCCACCCCTGAATTAGGCCCACAATGCTTGCTGATGTCATCGACCCATCTTTCTCTTTCATGGATGCTTTTTATCAAGAGGGATCCATTCTATGACTGCCTTGGCCCCCCTGCCGTCAGTTCTTCTTGCTATGTGACCAGCCCATTTTCATTTCAATTATTTTCCTCTCTTGATGGCATCATATACTTCTGTTTGTTCTCTAATCCATGTGAGGGTCTTTCTGTCTTGTCTGGTGATGTTGAGCATGTATCTTTCCATGGCTCTTTGTGCCACTCCTAGATTTTGTATCGATTGCGAGGTTCGTATCCAGGTTTCACTGCATATGTTAGAGCAGGTAGCACAAACTGATCGAAAACTTCTTTTCTTTCTTTTGTTTTTCAGACATGGGGGAGGTTGTTCTTGAAAATTATGCTTAGCTTGCCAAATGTATGTGTATACATATTACATGTGTGTGTGTGTGTGTGTGTGTGTGTGTGTATGCTCCCTAAGAAAGGATTTTTTGAAATGACCATCAGAGCATTAGTATTTTGTATATTATTATTAACACGCTCTGATGCTAAGGAGTTCTACTTTCCCTTCCCACCTGAAAAGAAGTCTGTTCCAAATGCAAAACACAAGCAGAGGAGAGGAGTTTCAAGTTTCAGTTTTAGTTTTACAGCACCAAGCAGCTTTAGTACAGAACAGTGGAGCTAAGCCACGCCCAGGCTCCTTGCTGTCTCCTTCTTGTTCATACAGCAAATACTGTTTCAGTTTCCATGTTTCAGTTTCCAAACAGTCCTCAACTCTTTCACATACTGACAGGATGCTAGGCAGATGAATACCAATGGATGCTGGTAGGCAGAAGCACAATTTCCCCCCCTTATTTTTCTCCTCCAAAACTAAGCTGGATCACATAGTTTCATAGCGAAGCACGGGTATAGAGCTAGTGTTTGTGTGTGTGTATGTGTGTGCGCACGCCATGGTGCTGCAGTGGTTAAAATGCAGTACTGCTGGCTACTTCTGCTGACTGCTGGCTGCCTACAGTTTGGCATTTCGAATCTGACCAGGCTCAAGGTTGACCCATCCTTCCATCCTTCCGAGGTGGGTAAAATGAGGACCCAGATTATTTGGGGCAATAGGCTGACTCAGCTTAGAGAGGGCTGTAAAGTACTGTAAAGTGGTATATAAGTCTATGTGCTATTGCTGTATATTTCAAAGGAACAATAAAATACAAATTAACAACCTGACTAGAAAGTGGGAGATCATGAGTTCACATCCTGCCTTGGCCATGAAAGCCAGCTGGATGACTTTGGGCAAGTCACTCTCTCTCAACCCAACCAATCTCACATGATTGTTGTTGTGGGGAAAATAGGAGAAAGAAAGTGTGTTGGGCTTATTCGCCACCTTGAGTTACTTAACAAATAATAAAGATGGGATACAAATAAATAGATTAAGAGGGAAAGGGGATAAAAGGAAAAGTTTTAAAAATGACAAACAATACATAACTTCCCTCTTATCCTCTAGAAACTGTAACAGTGATCTCTAAGCTGCAAGAAATTTAGTCAAATTGTTGTCCCTAATTAAAGCAATAAATTTCACCACCTCAGCTAGCTCTATCAAATCTATTCTTCTATTGTGGGTAGAGGTGGTATTCAGCAGGTTCTGACCAGTTCTGGAAAACCAGTAGCGGAAATTTTGAGTAGTTCGGAGAACCTGCAAAACCACCTCTGACTGGCCCTGTCCCCATCTATTCTCTGCCTCCCTCCCATGGAATCCCAGCTGATTGGCTGGGTCTTCTTTGGTTGCCCTGCACAGGAGAACAGAGCTGGAAAGCAGGTTAATGGGATGGGGAGGGAATGGGGATTTCGCAGTATCCTTCCCCTGCCATGCCCACCAAGCCACGCGCACAGAACCCGTTGTAAAAATTTTTGAAGCCCACCACTGATTGTGGGTATATGCTTCACCTATCTTTGTACATATAATATCCTTGCAACTGATGTCATGGGTAAAAATCTCAGTCAACCAGGCATGATTGTCCCAAAGGTGCTTTTTCAGGAAGCAACTGGTCTTTCTTGCTTTTTCTTTTGAAGACATTTCACTTCTCATCCAAGAAGCTTCTTCAGCTCTGACAGGATAGCAGGGAATGGAAGGATTTATATTCCTTGCAGACAGCTGGTCATTTAAATCCTTTTAGCAGGTGGTTAAAGCACTAGGAGCTGTCAGAGCTGAAGAAGCTTCTTGGATGAGAAGCAAAATGTCTTGGGACATGTGTAAAAATGTTTCCATGTTGTCTTTCCACTTGTTTATCCATCTTCCCTATGTTGGGCTCCGAGTTCACCCAGAGCCCGTCAGCTCCGAATATGCCTCACAGCAAGTCAGCTGACCATGTCACCTTATCTCTGCTGCTGCCGGATCTGTATTTCTGCTTGTGTGCTGGCTGATGGCTTTGGAATGACTCAGCAGAGCTGAGGATTGATTCTGCAACAACTGCAAGGCTGTAGGATGGATTCTGCAACAACTGCAGGGCTGCTGGAACTGGCTATTTATTGATGTGGTGCATATTGTTAAAGAGGGTTGTGGCACATATAGGTGGTAATTAGGACTTAGGTTAATACATGGTGAAGGTGGCACCAGGTGAGGATCAATTAGTGAGGGTCGGAATAGGATAGGGATGTAGACATGTTATAGGGTTAATAGCATTTAGAGATAATGGTAGGGGTGGGATTCTACCAGTTCACACCTATTCACTAGAACCGGTTGTTGACATTCTAAGCAGTTCGGAGAACTGGTTGTTAGAAGAAATTACTGGCCTAGTCCTGTAAGGAAGGCAGGAAGGAAACATTCTGGTGTTGCTTACAGAAACTGCCTCTCTGTTAACCCTTATTACATTCTTGGCAGGACTAGACTTCCTGTCTCAGGAACTTCTCTGGAGTTTTTCCCCCCTCCTTTTCTGGTACTTTGCTTGTGTGGAGTGACTATTCAAAGTTACAATGGCACTGAAAAAAGTGACTTATGACCATTTTTCACACTTATGACTGTTGCAGCATCCCCACAGTCATGAGAGGCCAGGCGAGGAGATGCATGCCTCAATGTGAGTGATATTGAGTTGGCCAAGCCCAGCCAATAACATGACCAGCAAGCCATGCCCACCAACTTAACCACACCCAGAGAACTGGTTGTTAAAAAATTTGAATCCCACCCCTGGTTGCAATGTCCCACCATCATGTGATCACCAATTGCAATAAGCAAAGCCAATGGGGAAGCTTAACAACCAAGTTCCTAACTCAACAACAGCAGTGATTCACTTAGCAAATGTAGCAAGAAAGGTTGCAAAATGGGACAAAATTCACTTAACAATGGTCTCACTTAGCAACAGAAATATGGGGTCAATTGTAGTCATAAGTCGAGGATCATCTCTACTTGCTGACTAATGCTGGACCTAACTCTAATGGCTAGGGCAGTGATGGTGAACCTTTTCGGCACCCAGTGCCCAAACCGGAACATGCATGCATGCGCCTGTGCTGGAGTGCTGGAAAACTGAAGACCTGGCTGGTGCGCGCATGCCTGTTTTGGGTGCATATTGGGAGCTGTTTTTAAGCCATTTGGGGGCCATTTTCAGCCCAAAAAACAACCTGAAAATGGCCTGGAAAATGGCCTGAAAAAGGCCTGAAACCAGCCTGGTTTGGGGGCAATTTTCAAACTGTTTTCCGGTGCCTGTGAAGCTGGCTGGCATGCATGTGCGTGCCCGAAACCAGATGGTGATGGCGAACGTGCCCACTGACAGGGCTCTGCATGCCACATCTGGCACACATGCCAAAGGTTCACCATCACAAGGCTAGGGAATACCTTGACCTCATGAAGGAAAAAGGCAGACTTTAGCTGTTCAGCTTCTTTAAAAAAGCTTCATGATTTGATCATTCTGGATAAATAATTCTTTTTAAATTTCTCTTTTAATAGCTCAAGGTCTTGTTTGCAACGTTTGTAAATACAAAGTGGGCTTTGTGTGTTTGAGACCTGGAGAACCGTGCAAACCTAAGGATGGCCAACTATGCGAAGTGGCTGAAGTTTATTTAGGTATGAACAAATCCAATATCTTTCTTTACTTTATTGTCATTGCACCTCATACAACGAAATCAAGCACCATCTTCAGTGCACATCATGATCATGAAAATAAACACAAACACACATCCTCCATACTCCACACATTGAATTGAAAACCCGCGACACCACACCAACACTGCACTATACAGTAGAATTCAACAGAGTTACTACCCTGGGATAGAAGCTGTTTTTCAGCCTATTTGTCTTTGTTTTTATTGTCCTGTACCATCTGCCAGATGGTAATGGTTAAAAAAAAGGGTGCCCAGGATGAGATGGATCTTTGAGAATGTTTTGAACTTTCTTAAGGCAGCAGGAGCTATAAAGCTCTTCCAAAGTGGGGAGAGGGCAACCAATGATCTTCTGGGCAATGACGTTAACCAGAGGTGGGATCTGACAGGGTTAACTACCAGTTCGGTCATTTACGAGGTTTGGTGATTTATGATGTGTTTCCCTGCATGCTGCGTGGGCACTCCTGTAAATTGTCATCAGCATGCTGCATGCAGAGAAGCAGCCTTTCAAAAAGCCCTTTTTTCCTGCTTTTTTAACTGCAGCTGTGCCTCGCATGGCAGCGGAAGTTGAAAAAATCAGGAAATAAAGGTCAGATAAGAGCTTGGGTGGGCGAGTGGGCAAAAACATCAGCAGACATAGAACCGGTTCTATGCCTGCTGCTCTTCAGAGCTACCAGTTTTACAGAGGTGGACAGAACTGGTAGAAACCCACCCCTGACGTTAACCCTCTGGAGTTAACTGCTCTCCTATCTGCCACTGTGCAATTGGGAAACCATACAGAGGTGCAATAAGTTAAGATACTCTCTATGGTGTAGCGGTAGAAGGTCACCAGCTGTTTTTCATACAGTTGTTGTTTCCTGAGAAGTCTCAGGTAGTATGGCAATCGAGGCGAATGCCTAACCGCATCGCTGAGACTGGGTGTGGGGTCTGGGGCCAACGGAACTGCAATCTACCTCAACCGGGACTGCTGAAAGATTTTGGAAGGTTCTGAGAACTGAGAACTTGCCAGCAATCACGAGAGTGAGCCAGGACATCATCCCAAGCAGAGAGCCTAAGACTCCATTCCGTAGGACGCCATTCCGAACGGGTGAGACCTGAAAGAACTGGGACTGGTGGATAACGAATAGGATGTGCAAAGATTAAAGAGCAGAGAGCGGATAGTGATAAGAGCTGACACAAGCTGTGAATAAATGAGAGCGGAGAGTGGATAGCGGAGAACGGATACAGATAGGAGCTGGGACGAGCTGTGTTTAGATGAGAGTTTGATTCAGACACTTACAGAGAGACTGATTCTGGGAGTGAAGATTGACTGGTGTAGAGTGTGAATCTGAACTGCAGAGAAAGAGACGAAACTAACAATCCTAAACATCCGAAAGGGAGTAGGGACTGGAGGAGAGCAAGAGACTGTAATTCTAAATGGCCGCTAATTGGGGAGAATAAAGGAGACTCAAGGAGAATTGATAGTCTCCATATAAATCACCCAGCTCCATTTAAATCACCCAGCTGATAAGTCAGCCTGAATTTAAATTCCCACTCAGCTGATTGTACAACCTCCACTAAACCCCAACCCAAATCTCATCTTTTCCAAACTCCAAAGTAGATGATTGGTGAGCTCATTCAAATCTTCTCCATTTAAATCTATCAAAGAGCAACACTTCCTCTTTAAAACAAAAACAAAACAAAACAAAAACAAAAAAAATATGGCTTTAAGGAAAAACAAAGGGACTTTACACAACAAACCACCAATACTTCATTACCTCCACTATTTCAGTACCTCAAGTCCAAATATTTATAGATAATGCTTTGTCTATAATAATTTACCCACATTGCGCATCTGATATTAATACAGTTGAGAAAGTCCAGAAATATTTCACAAGAAGAGTTCTCCACTCCTCTACTTGTTGCAGAATACCTTATGCCACCAGACTTGAAATTCTAGACCTAGAAAACCTAGAACTATGCCGCCTTCAGTCCGATCTAAATATAGTATATAAAATCATATATCGCAATGTCCTACCTGTCAATGAATACTTCAGCTTCAACCATAACAATACAAGAACACACAATAGATACAAACTCAAGGTAAACCGCACCAAACTTGATTGCAGGAAATACAACTTCAGCAACAGAGTGGTCAATGTCTGGAATACTCTACCTGACTCTGTGGTTTTTTTCCCCAAACCCCAAAAACTTTATTTATTTATTTATTTATTTATTTGATTTGTCAATTGTTTACAAGATAATAAGTACAAGTGTATACATAGTTGTGAATATATGAAATGGGTACATATAAGAAAAATAAAAGAATAAGAGAAACAATAGGACAGGGACGGTAGGCACGTTGGTGCGCTTATGCACGCCCCCTACAGACCTCTTAGGAAAGGGGTGAGGTCAATAGTAGACAGTCTAAGGTTAAAGTTTTTGGGGTTTGGGGAAGAGACTACAGAGTCGGGTAGAGTATTCCAGACATTGACCACTCTATTGCTGAAGTCGTATTTCCTGCAATCAAGTTTGGTGCGGTTTACTTTGAGTTTGTATCTGTTGTGTGCTCTTGTGTTGTTATGGTTAAAGCTGAAGTATTCATTGACAGGTAGGACATTGCAATGTATGATTTTATATACCATGCTTAAGTCGGACCGAAGACGGCGTAATTCGAGGTTTTCTAGTTTTAGAATTTCGAGTCTGGTGGCATAAGGTATTCTACAACGGGTAGAAGAGTGGAGAACTCTTCTTGTGAAATACTTCTGGACTTTCTCAATTGTGTTGATATCACATACGTGATAAGGATTCCAGACTGATGAACTGTATTCGAGTATTGGTCTAGCAAATGTTTTGTATGCTCTGGTTAGTAGTGAGATATTACCAGAGAAAAAGCAACGTAGGATTAGGTTAACAACTCTTAATGCCTTTTTGGCTATGTAGTTGCAGTGGGCTCTAGCACTTAGATCATTAGAGGTGAGTATTCCCAGGTCCTTTACAGAGCTTGGGTCATCAACAAGATCTTGACTATTTAGCTTGTATTTTATTTTTTGATTTTTTTTACCAATATGTAAGACAGAGCATTTATTTGTTGAGATTTGAAGTTGCCATATGTTAGACCATTCAGATACATAGTCTAGATCTTTTTGTAGGGTAGTAGTATTGTCTGTGGTATTGAACAGCTTTACATCATCAGCGAAGAGAACGCAATTGCTCTTGATATGATCGCAAAGGTCGTTTATGTAGATTATGAAGAGAGTTGGTCCTAGAACACTGCCTTGGGGAACACCACTATTGACAGGTACTGGATTTGATAGGGCGTTCCCAATTTTGACCATTTGTTGTCTGTTTGACAGGAATGCTTCTATCCAGTTATTCAGTTGTCCAGAGATACCATAAGATTTTATTTTTAGGAGTAGTTTGTCATGTACCACTGAATCAAAGGCTTTGCAGAAGTCTATGTAGATTGCGTCTATTGCTTTGCCCTGGTCGAGTTGTGTAGTCCATATGTTTTTGCAGTGTAAGAGTTGCAGATTACAGGATAGTTTTTTTCTGAAACCAAATTGTTTATTGGAGAGTTATTTAACCTTAGACTGTCTGCTATTGACCTCACCCCTTTCCTAAGAGGTTTGTAGGGGGCGTGCATAAGCGCACCAACATGCCTACTGTCCCTGTCCTATTGTTTCTTTTATATATATATATATAAAACTATGTTTTTACTTATACCTATTACCTTGTAAACAATTGACAAATAAAAATAAATCAATGAAAATGAATAATCAATAAGTAAGTAAGTGAGGCTCTTTTACCAGTACAAGGAAATCACTATGCTTTAAATCGGGTCCCCAAAGTGGTTAATGTCAACCACCTATCCAAGGCGTCAATAAATGACTGTGGGTCAAAAGGGGATTAGTAAAAGTCCAGGGAGACAATGGGTAGTTGACACATGATGGAAAGGTGATTTTGAGGGGTTGCTCTGTAGAGCTCCACACTGGTCCCCACTCCTGAAGGTGAGGTGACTTGTGGTAGTTGCCAGTGAGAGCAACCTTGAATCATTATTATTATTCATTGCACAGTCAGCCAGATGTTCAGACTGGGTTTGGCATTTTTGTCTACCTATCGAGTCCTCACCAAGGACCAGGGATAGGCAAATCTGGATGTTTGATGGTGTTACAGATATTGCCGCAGGATGGAAGCTGTTCCAAGTAAAGCTGCCTTCTGCAATTGACTGATGGCAAATTTGTCAATGCCTATGGTATCAATACCTATTATTATTATTATTATTATTATTATTATTATTATTATTATTATTATTATTATTATTATTATTATTATTATTACTTGTACTACTAGTAAAGTAGTATTTATTCAATTATTTTCATATAATAAATGTTCAGGGGGTCAATGGACAATCTTAAACTGCATGAGGGGGTTAATGAGCTGAAAAATTTGGAGATGCCAGCTTTGTTTAGAGTTAGAATATTTATTTATTGTCACTTTGAATGTACACCAATGGGCATACATTAAAATGAAATTATGTTGCAGACAGCTCTCAAAGAATCTCCACCCTTAATATAAACAAGATAAACAAATAAATGACAAGATAAACAAATAAATACAAAATTATGCATGTACCCACATAATTTTGTATTTATTTATTTATATAAAATTTCCAAACTATTAATACTTTCCAATCAGATAATTTAATGATAATAATCTCCAAATTTCCAATCATGTAATGATCTCCGCATCAGCTCACAATTGGCACCTGATTTGTGTATTTTATGAAGTAGCATAAACCTTCTCCAACCAACCAGCTACTAATCCAATAAATGTAGACCAGAACTAAGCCTCTAGCTGTCCCAAAGGTGGGGGTTTTTTCTTCTTCAAAAGACAATTGGACTTTCTTGGTTTTTTTTCTTTCAAAATGTTTCGCTTCTCAACCTTTGGGATAACCATGAACTAGATGATTGCGAATCTCCATAGACGTTAAATTTCTAGCTTTCATTAATCCCAGCCAAGTGGCAAGCTTTATAGCAGGGGTGTCAAACTAGATTTCATTGAGGGCTGCATCAGGTTTGTGTTTGACCTCTGAGGGATGGGGTGAGCGTGGCCAGGGTGGGCGTGGCCAGAGTGGGCATGGCCAGCTCAATGTCACTCGTGTCGGGGGTGCCTGTGGTGTCCCGAGCACTCTGCCAGAGAAAATGGGCTCTCGAGCTCCATTTTCAGCTGTGACGTCCTCCTGCAACCCTCTGCCAGCAAAAACGGAACTCTGTTTTCACTGGCAGAGGCACTGTGGGCCGGTCCTTCACTGCTTCCAGGGCAGCCCCACAGGCTAGATTTAAACACCTTGCAGGCTGAATATGGCCCGCAAACCTTAAGTTTGACACCTTTGCTTTATAGGTATTGAACCAAGTATAGCAAACCGGAGATTTGCATGCATCGATTGAGTGAGGATGTGCAAATAGATGCGAGCCAGTCTAAAAATATATTGGGGATTTGAAGGGGGGGGGGACACTCCAGAGTGTCTCCAGGAAGAAACTCATCTGTATGATGCCGAAATGTAATCTCAGTTATTTGCATCTCACGTTTCTGTTTTGTTTTTGTTTTGTTTTTTCTTCTCCCCTCAGCTGGCTTTCTGTTCTTTAGAAGATACGGGTGTGGTGAATATAGAGAACTCTGCGGCAAGACCGAGAGGAGGGACACTCCCTTTAGAAGAACCTACAAGCGTACGTGCTGCAGCACCGACTTATGCAATAAGGATTAAGCTTCAGCTTCCAATGTTTAGCACAGCTCAGTTTGGGAAGGCGGGGGAGAGCTGCAATGCGTAAAGGTTGATCCTGATGTGTTCTCTTTTTTTTTTTTCCTCTCGGCTTAAAAGAAACATCCAAATTGTTCTCTCATCCCCTTGTCTTGTTGTCGTCCCTAATTATGCAAGGACATGGTGTCGCCTTCCAACACTTTGTGATCATAATGGCAGCTCACACATAATGTGAGCCCTTCGGAAGAAACATGCTAAGGCCACCTGCTTTCCGGGGGCTCACTTAAGTCATTTTTGAGGTTGGATGGCATCTCCTCCATGCCCTCCGGAGAAAATATACGGCTTTAGTCCACTATCCCAAAAGTGCATTTTCAGGAGGCAACTGGACTTTCCTGGTTTTTTCCCCCACTTATCATCCAAGAAGCTTCCTCAGCTTTGACAGGACAGTGGGGAATGGGAGGATTTATATTCCTTGCAGACAGCTGGTCATTTGCATCCTGTGAGAACAGGGCTGTCAAACTCAAGGCCTGTGGGCCGGATCCAGACTGCAGAGTGCTTAGATCTGGCACCTTGGAAACAGTGAAGGACTGGTCCATGGTGCCTCTGCCAGCAAAAATGGAGCCCCCCCCCGAGCTCCATTTTTGCTGGCAGAATGCTGGAGGAGTCACATGGCCCTCCCGAGCTCCATTTTCGCTGGCAGAGGGTTGCAAGAAGATCGCCCCATTCCCATCAAGGCCACCACAGGTGCCCCCGACATGAGTGATGTTCAGCTGGCCATACCGACCCTGGCCACACTCACCCCAGCCATGCCCTCTCGGTCCCCCCAAGGTCAAAAACAACCCTGATCAATGAAATTGAGTTTGACACCCCTGCTTTAGAGGGTCATTGAAGCACTTTAGGTTTATCTGTGTCCTCAGGACTTTTAGCTATACAATTTGGGATGGACACCCTTTGAATGGTGCTGGAGTAGGAATGGATTCCCCCCCCCCCCCCCCCCCCCCCCCCCCCACTCCCCCCCACCCGCACCACCAGCCCTACTTCAGGTGAACTGGGGATACAGACAGAGGTGGGCTGCTGTATGTTCGCAGGAGTTCGGGCGATCCTCTAGCTAAGATCCTGTGTGGTTTGGCAAACCTGCAAATCCCACCCCTGGCTGGCCCTGCCCCCCCCCCCCCCCTTAGGAGTCCCCACATGGCCTGTTTTGGATGCCAGGTAAGTACAGGGACTGTGTGGAGGCTCAGGGAGGGTGAAAAATGGGCCTCCCAGAAGTTCTGGAAGGCCAGAAATGGGCTCGTTTCTGGACTCCGGAGCCCAGGAGATGACATTTTCACCCACCCAGAGGCTTGTGGAAAGCTTCTGGAGCCCGGGGAGGGAGAAAATGCTCCCTCCCCCACTGTGGTGCAGGAGGCCAACTAGGCCATGCCCACCATGGCCACACCCACCCAGCAACCGTGCAGAGAACCAATTGCTGACATTTTTGAAGCCTCTGGATACAGATAAACCTCCAAGTGCTTCAATGACCCTCTAAAAGGATGCAAATGACCAGCTGTCTGCAAGGAATATAAATCCTTCCATTCCACACTATCCTGTCAGAGCTGAAGAAGCTTCTTGGATGAGAAGTGAAACATCTTCAAAAGGAAAAAAAAGTCTTTTGGGACTTTTGAAAAAAAAAAAGCACTTTTGGGACAACCATGACCTAGATGACCGAGAATCTCTACAGACCTTTAGTCCACTAAGGACTCAATTGATGATTGTATTTGGTAGCACCCTGAATTTCTGCTTCAAACCAAACCCTAAAGACACCATCCCCTTGCTATTATTTCTGACTGCCAAGCTGCAGCATGGACTGTGTTTGCTTGATGGCTTACAAGTCACCTAGGTCCATAGATAAGACATTATGGGATGGAATGGAGACATCCATAGAATCAAAGTGACCGAAGGAATGCCAAAGTGCATACGCACACACACACAGTGTGCACTGCAACATCAATGTACTTTTGTCTACAGCAGGGGTGGGGAATGCTTGTTAGGTGATAAAAATGAAAGATGCTTCTTTCATTTTTTGCAACATCTGAACTTATATAAGGATCTTGTATATAAAGAGAAGAATGTGCTGGCTTGCCTTTGTGTTCTGTATTATTGCTCTTTTCGTATAATGCTCTGATATTGTACAGCTTGCTATGCTAACCTCTTTGGCTTGAAGGAAAAAATAAAACTGATTAACTGACCACTCCTCTTCCATCTAAGCTTTTTTTTCTTCTCCAAGCCAGGATTTGGCAGTTTGGCAAAAGGATCTTATGATAAGTGATTCATTCACCAATGATTTCCAATTCCCAATTATTTAATGGTTGAACAGTTGATTATGAACCATAAAGTCATTGTCAAGTCGTAGTGACCACATAGCCCTTCAGCTCATCCAACAGCATCCTCATCACAACTTTAACTGAGTCCTTCCAGCTTGCTGCTAGTCATCATCTTCTTCCCCTTCCTCTCACCTTCCTTAACATAGGAGTTGGGTCTTTGTAGGGTCCAATCTGGATCAGTCACTGGGACCAGAGAGTCTTTGTATGATGTGTCAGAATAATTTGAGCCTGGTCAATTAGCAGAAGTCTCAAATTAATAAAAATCTCCCATTGGGTCTGAGCCACATCCTAATTTCACTTTACCCTCTACCAACAGTCTCTTTCTTCCCATTAATAGGTACCCTGTTTGGGGGAAACAAATGAATTAAATCTTGGAACCTATCCATACCTACTTTCGGACCCAGGAGAGACATTATTCAGAATATTTCTGGAATGACCATTGGTTGCCTCACCTGAACGTGAGAAGAGTTATATAAATACTAAGGCTGTAAGGCAGGGGTGGGCAACTATGGCCCTTTTATGAATTATGGACTTCAACTCCCAGAATTCCTGAGCAAGCCATGCTAGCTCAGGAATTTTGGGAGTTGAAGTCCACAAGTCATAAAGGGGCCATAGTTGCCCACCTCTGCTGTAAGGGCTGTATATAAACTCATGTTAAAGTAAAGGTAAAGGTTCCTCTCACACATATGTGCTAGTTGTTTCCGGCTCTAGGGGGCGGTGCTCATATCTGTTACAAAGCCGAAGAGCCAGTGCTGTAGGAAGACGTCTCCGTGGTCATGCCGCCGGTGTGACTAAACACCAAAGGTGCACGGAATGCTGTTACCTTCCCACCAAAGGTGGTCCCTATTTTTCTACTTGCATTTTTATATGCTTTCAAACTGCTAGGTTGACAGAAGCTGGGAGAAGTAACAGGAGCTCACCCCATTACATGGCGCTAGGGATTTGAACTGCCGAACTGCCAACCTTTCTGATTGCCAAGCTCAGCGTCTTAGCCACTGAGCCACCGCATCCCTAAATATAAAAAATATAAATATAAAATATATATTTTAAATACTCATGTTAGGTTGCTACAAATTACAGCTGATCCATCTTGCAAAGATATACTAAGAATTAAAGAAGAATGGTGGCCATTCTGCTCTGACTTTTAGAAACAAGAGTGCTCTAGAACAGGGATCTTCAAACTTGACAGCTTTAAGACTTGTGGACTTCAACTCCCAGAATTCATCTTCCAATCATGTTAGCTCAGGAATTCTGGGAATTGAAGTCCACAAGTCTTAAAGCTGTCAAGTTTGAAGACCCCTGCTCTAGAACATCCCTTTAAAGGGGCCTTCCTGTGTAGCTTTGAATCGTTTGCATAGCTCTAACACAGGGCTGTCAAACTCATGGCCTCTTTTTTAATTCCAATTTTTACTATTATAAATATTTATTCTTTAGGACTTTATTGGCTTTTAATGCTATGAGCTGTCCAGAGTCACCTTGAGGTGAGATGGGTGGTGAGCAGATCTAATAAGTAAGCAAGCAAGTAAATAAGTAAAAATCTAGTCAATTCACATAGAAATCAAACTGGCTAGACATGCTGCTCCCCTCCTATTGCACTTTCGATTATCTGTTTACTTATTTCTAAATCTATGGGGTGGCAACAAGTTTCTGTTGTTTGCTGGCTGTGTTAATGGGAAATTCCAAGACCTGGTATGATGTCCCAATGTTTAGATAAGAACATATGGAGGACAAAGGAAAGTAGCATGATTGCATGTGCATCCATAGGCAGAGACTATGGATGAAAGCATCACACGTACTTGGCAACTATGCCTCACTTTTCATCATCTCAAAAGAATTGCTTAATACATGTTCCTGCACATTGCAAATTATCTTTCAATGTATGCACACTGTTCCAATCTAGGCATGAGAACACAACCAATTGTTACTCTGGTACTAGGCTCAGGTGCAACCTTTATTACACGAATAAGAAAACAGTTAAGGACAAAAATTAGTTTGAACCCCTGTAAACTGACGTGGGGACAGGGTGGCTCAATGACTAAGACGCTGAGCTTGTCGATCAGAAAGGTCAGCAGTTCGGCGGTTCGAATCCCTATCACCACGTAAGGAAGTGAGGTCCCATTACTTGTCCCAGCTTCTGCCAACCTAGCAGTTCGAAAGCATGTAAAAATGTAAGTAGAAAAATAGGGACTACTTTGGTGGGACGGTAACAGCATTCCACGTGCCTTCGGCATTTAGTCATATCGGTCACATGACCATGGAGAAGTCTTTAGACAGAGCTGGCTCTTCGGCTTTGAAACGGAGATGGGCACTGCCCCCTAGAACCAGAAATGACTAGCACATATGTGCAAGGGGAACCTTTAGTGATTATCTAGGCAAAGACATCCAGGTTGTCCAACGTGCCAACAAATATATTTCACACTGATTTTCTTTTTCAACACACAATTGATTGCAATGGCTTTATTCCATTATTATTTGGGGAGGGAGGAAGGATGTCTATTTCTTCTGAGTTTCCAGAATTCTGACATTTGATAAGATTCTAATTAAGTTGATGGAGCTGACTAATTTCACATATTAAAATAGATTAAACCCTACAAATGAAACTACTGAGGGGGTAGGCATATTATGCTATGGTATGGTTTGTTAAATAAATCATGAGCAGATTTACATACTGAATTGTAAAAATCATTTTTTATAACTTATCCTAGCTTGATTCTTTTTTAAAAAATGGAAAACAACGGGTTAGTTCTCAGAACTTCATTTATGGTGAAGGGGTTAGCTCTCAGAACTTCATCTTTGGCTTCATTAAACTTTATGCACATGTGGACGGATGCATGGATGCACGGGGGAGTTATTTCAATTGCACCATTTTTTGAGGAGAGGAGCTAAATAAAGTTCACCCCCCCCAAAAAAGGCAGAGGTGTGAGGGTCTAGAGTCTATCACCATTCATCCTCCTTCAATTGTTACTTTTAGCCAATTCAGGAAAAACAGCTATATTTTGCTACCCATATACAAATAAGAATACCCATTGAATACTTTGATGCTGATATAATTACTTAGTAGCATTTGGGGGGTGGGGGATGAATACACGGACATCTAACAATCCATTTGTCAGGGTTCCAGAAATTATCCGGTCCAATCAGTAACTCTGAGACAACCATAATCTCAAAGTGCTTTATTAAAACAGAAACTTGGCACGTCTGTGGAATTCCGAAACTAAAATTTCCTCCCAGAGTTTCCACAAGATTCAACCTACACCCACCCCTTTTCTTTCACATCATAAATCACGTGAACCAATCACCCTTCAGCTACAATTCTGGCTACACCATCGAGAATGACTTGAAGGTTTTATATATCTATTTTGTCTACTGAGAGCTACTCAAACAACAACAGCCCCCTTCCATCCTCCACAGCTGTGTGGCAGCTTTTAATAAAGATTCCAAAGCTGACATCATTGACTGTCCTACTGTCTACTATGACTGTCCCTCAAGGAGGTTCTATTAATGTAAATGGAAAATGAGAAGCTTCATCTAGTTTCTGCAGGAGACCATAGCTGTGCTCAGTATATAAAGAGATCCTTGGTTCAGAAGAGTGATATCAACTTTGCTGCCATCTAGAGCTCATCTAGATTTTATAAAACCCAGGCATGAAAGTACTACTTAGATGGGAAGAGTTGATATTGCATGATTAACCAACCCCACTTTCACAAAAGATGTTTTAAGATTTATACCAGGGGTCTTCAAACTTGACAGCTTTAAGACTTGTGGACTTCAACTCCCAGAATTCCTCCTCCAGTCATGTTAGCTCAGGAATTCTGGGAGCTGAAGTCCATAAGTCTTAAACTTGCCAAGTATAAAGACCCATTTATACTGATGGTCCACAAGAGAAGAACCTACAATAACTTATGAAAGAGCAGTCACTCTGAGAGGGGCTATAAGGGTAGGATAAATCCAATTTTTTTTTAACAACCTGGGATGATGGATCATCTAGGTCACCCAACCACCCGCATAGTGGTGGAATTCAACCAATGGCTCTCTAGCCAATGTTTCTGAATGTTGGAAGCTGCAACTCCCAACTTCTGGGACTTCAACTCCCAGAAACCCTCAGCTTGCATGAACCTCAAGAGCCAGATAAGTTCTGTGTTAAGTTTAGGGAATAATGGAGACCAGACATCTGACCAGTGACTTCAACTCTTTAATAATCGTAAATAGAACAGAACAGAGCAAGGCTATGGGCAACAGCAACCCTTTTATAGGGTTATCTGCTACCTTATTAACCAATGACATGTGCAACAAGTTCAAACTTATAACCAATGAGAAGTGTCAAAATAGTGGCCAATCAGGGACTACTTATGGACCAATCCCTAGTTGTGGTATAAGGGCCAATCAGGTGTGCAGGTTTCCAAACCCTGATTTGCATTTATGCTAGTAACTTTTATTGATTCACAACACCAGGGAAGGGGAGCTGTAATAAAATCCTCAAGATAGACAGGCCGTTTGGTCTGTCTGGATGATTTCCGTGGCTCCACCGGTTTTGGTCTAAGGTCCGTTTCCGGTGGAGCGTTTGGATGATCTTTATTAAATTCAGTTTCGCTGCACGGTGATTCCGTGCTGCTTCCACTGTGGTTGTCTCTGCTACTCCGTGTTTCTTCGGGGTTTTGCAGTTCAGTTTCCCCCGTATTAAAGTTCCCTGAAAAATTCAACTCCCTCCCCGCTTCAAGTTCCGGTGTTTCGCTGGGCCGTAGGGTTTCCGTTGGCCTGCTATTTGTCATATCAAGGTCAATTTCCTCGATATTTCCTCCCCCTTGAGTTGGTGAACCCGGGGAGTCATGGGTGCTGGGTGGTAATCTCGATCGGAGTTGGTCTATGTGGCGTTTCCACACCCTCCCATCGTCCGTTAGCAGGCGGTAAGATCTAGACCCGGTAAGGTGGGTAATGGTTGCGGGTATCCATAACGGGTCGCCGGAAAAGTTTTTGGCAAAGATTAAATCACCTACCTTAAATTCCTGGCATTTGCTGCTGGAGCCGAAGGGCTTTTCCGGTGCGAATGCGGGGTGGAGCCGGTCAAGGTGCAATCGTAGTTTCCGCCCCATAAGAAGTTCAGCGGGCGTTTTGTTGGTCATGCTGTGGGGCGTGATGTGCTGCAACAAGAGAATTCGATTGATTTTCTCGTCGATGTTGCCAAATTCCATTTTGTGAAGGGTCTTTTTTACAAATTGTACCATGCGTTCTGCACGTCCATTCGCCGCAGGGTGCGCGGGCGAGGTTAGCGCATGGCGGATGCCCCGATCAGCAAGATATTGTTCAAAGGGTAATGCAGTAAACTGTGGGCCGTTGTCCGAGACCAACACGTCCGGAAACCCGTGTGTGGCAAATAGTCTGTTTAATTTATTGATAACTGAGTCCGTTGTAGTTGTGTTCATTCGATGAATCTCGAGCCAGTTTGAATAGGCGTCGACAGTAATAAGGAAAGTGTGTCCTTTGGTAGGCCCCGCAAAGTCAATATGAATATGGGACCAAGGTCCCCTCGGAGTTTCCAATTCGGTTGGGCTTGCTTTAGGCGGGGCGTTGCTGACGTCCTGGCAACGTTGACAAGTAGCGACCCAGGCCTCGATTCTTTTGTCGATTCCCGGCCACCAAGCGTAGCTGCGTGCGAGTGCTTTCATCCGCACGATACCCGGATGTCCTTCATGCAATACCGCCAAAACAGTTTGTTGCAATTTGCCAGGGATTACGACTCGATCACCCCACAAGATACAGCCTTTTTGGGAAAACAGTTCGGTTTGGCGGGCTTTGAAGGGCGCCCATTCCGGTGCTATTTGGTCCGTCGGCCACCCCCGTTCAACCCAGCGTAGGATGTGTTGCAGAACTGGGTCACGTTTCGTTTCAAAGGCAATGTCTCTAGCCGTCAAGGGTGGTGCATGTAGAGCTTCGATCTGTAGTGTTGAGATGGTTGGGGCTGGATCTACAACAGAGTCTGGGAGCGGTGTTCTGCTCAATGCATCAGCGTGGAGAATTGATTTCCCCGGGCGATGTTGCAAGGTGTAGTTGTAGGCCGCCAAGAATTCAGACCAACGGGTCATTCTGGGGGACAATATATACGGGGTTGGTTTATTACCCGCAATGATCCCCAGTAGCGGTTTATGATCAGTAATTATTGTAAATGCACGGCCATAAACATATTCATGAAATCTTTTAACTGCAGCAACAATAGCTAAAGCTTCTTTGTCCAGCTGACTATAATTTCTTTCAGCTTTAGCTAAGGTTCGCGAAAAAAAACGCGATGGGGGCTTCCGCTCCATTTGGTAATACGTGGGCCAGAATTGCCCCAACCCCAAAAGGTGATGCGTCACACGTGATAGTGAGCGGAAGAGTCTCGTTGTACTGCATAAGTACAGAATCAGAAGTTAGCAATTTCTTTACTTGTTGGAAAGCATATTGTTCCCGTTGTCCCCAAACCCACGTTGCTTTTTTGTCTAATAGTCTATGCAATGGTTCTGCTACCGTTGCTTTGTGGGGTAAAAAGACATTATAGAAATTGATAAGTCCAAGGAACGCCTGTAGGTCTGCCTTGTTCCTTGGAGTGGGGGCCTTTTTAATCGCCCTTAATTTGTCTTCGGTGGGATGGATTCCTTGGCTGTCCAGGAGATATCCCAAAAATTCTACTTTTTCGGTACATAACTGGCATTTATCTTTTTTAACTCTGAGGCCTGCGTTTTGGAATCTTCGTAAAACCTCTCTGAGTCGTTTTTCTAGGATGTCTTTGTTAGGGGCGGCGATGAGTACATCGTCGAAATATGGTACGACCCCTCTGATCCCTTGTAACAACCTTTCCATTAAGCTCTGAAAGATTCCGGGGGCAACGCTTACCCCGAACTGGAGCCGGTTGCATTTAAATGCGCCCCTATGCGTTACGATAGTTTGCGCCTCTGCCATGGTCGGATCTACAGGCAATTGCTGATACGCCTGGGCTAGATCTAGTTTAGCGAAAACTTTCCCGCCACCCAGGGAATGGAGCAAGTGTTGTACTACCGGCACTGGATATGCACTTTGCTGTAGTGCGTGGTTTAAGGTGGCCCGGTAGTCTCCGCAAATTCTTAGTGACCCATCAGGCTTGATAGGCGTCACTATAGGGGTTTCCCAGCGGGCGTGGTCGGTGGGTTCCAGCACGCCCTGCACTATTAGCTTATCGAGTTGTTCGTCGATTTTAGGCTTCAAGGCGAATGGCACCCGACGCGGCTTAAGGTGGATGGGTTCTATCTCAGGGTTCAAGTTAAACGAGATCGGGGTCCCCTTGTACTTGCCTAGTCCGTTCGCGAAAACGTCTTGGAATTCTTGCACGAGTGCCTCCTCCCAATCGTTGCTCTCGGCTCGGTGGACTCCGGCTACAGTAATTCCGAGCGGCCTGAACCATTGAAGGCCTAAAAGACTAGGCCTGTCACGGTCCACGACAGTCAGTGGTAGAGCGACGGTACGGTCCTTGAAAGAGATCTGGAATCTGCAGGACCCGACGACGGGAATTCGGTTGCCCTGATAGTCTTTGAGTATAACCCTTTGAGGGTTAAGGTCTTGGCGGCGAATCGTTGGAATGAGCTGTTGGAGCGTTTTCCACGACACCATCGAGAGGGAAGATCCCGAGTCTACCTCCATCACGCAAGGTTTGTTTTCGATGGCGACCTTTACTCGGATTTTCCCGGCATCAAGGGATGTAGCGTGGCCTATGGTGATTGTTTGGTGGGTCTCTTCCCGCCTGGTTTCTTCACGCCTGGTGGAAGTGGTGGACGGCTTGTTTCTGTAGGAGTGGTTTCCCCATTGGTGGTTCAGTTTTTCTTGGTGTGTGCCGAAGAATCCTGAAGATTGGCATTCGGCCTGTCGGGGTTTGGAGTTTTGTTTGCTTCTGCAAACCTTTGCGATGTGACCTCGTCTCCCGCAATTGCGGCAGAATGCGTCGAGGAATTTGCAGCTGGATCGTGGGTGATTCGCCCCACATCCTGCACACGGTCGGAATGAGGGTTGTGTGAACTGGTCTCGTTCCGTTCGGAGTCGGTTGACCTCTTCCTCATCACTTTCTGATGGGGATTCTAGGTCTTCGTGGTGAGTCGATACCGGGTGTCTCTCTGAGCGAGGCGAGGTATCATTGGCGAGTTCACGTAGCGGTGCGTTGGTGCGGCGCATTCGGGCTGCCGACTTCTTGGTCGCCTCCGCTGCCGAGGCTTCTTTAAGGGCATCGGTGAGGCTGATGTCCCCCTTAGCCATAATTTTGCTCTGGATCGTGCCGTCTTCTAGGCCCAGAACCAGGCGGTCCCGGAGGGCTTCTTCTAAGTCAGCGAATCCGCAGAGGCCTCCAAGGTTGCGGAGGTCCGCGATGTAATTGGCAAGGCTTTCGCCCTTCCGTTGGTCCCTCTGGTAATATTCGTGTCTTCTGACTAAGGTTGGCACGGTGGGCGCGTAGTGAGCCCGTAGTAACGGCTCGAGGACGTCCCAGTCCATCTCTTTTACCTCGGCTGGCTTGGCAAGTGATTTTGCCATTTTAAACACGGTAGGCCCGCAGTGAGTTAGAAAGATAGCTCTTTTTTTGCCGGTTGTTGCATCTTTCAAATTGTTGGTCTCCAGAAACGTCTGGAACCGATCCATGTATGCCTCCCAGTCTTTGGTTTCTGGGTTGAATGGAGCGGGTGGTACGGCACCGCTGGCCATGTTGCCGTTGATGGTGCGTGTTCGACCACGTGCTCTGTTGGTTGCTCTGTAACTCAGTCAGCTCTTCGGTCTCCGTATCCCACCCTCGTCGCCAGTGTTAAGTTTGGGGAATAATGGAGACCAGACATCTGACCAGTGACTTCAACTCTTTAATAATCATAAATAGAACAGAACAGAGCAAGGCTATGGGCAACAGCAACCCTTTTATAGGGTTATCTGCTACCTTATTAACCAATGACATGTGCAACAAGTTCAAACTTATAACCAATGAGAAGTGTCAAAATAGTGGCCAATCAGGGACTACTTATGGACCAATCCCTAGTTGTTGTATAAGGGCCAATCAGGTGTGCAGGTTTCCAAACCCTGATTTGCATTTATGCTAGTAACTTTTATTGATTCACAACATTCTCCACAACTTTTTCATTAGGAGCTGTGTGACAACTAAAAAGACCAAAGAAGTAATCTTTTTTTACTATGAGAGATGCAGCTAGAGACTTATGATTTAAATGGGGGTGCATGTTGGAGTCCTGACACTGTGAGGGAGTCAAAGGGAACCCTGTCACTTGATTATTTCTCTGGTGAAGTGCCACCTACAATAGCTTTTTTTTCATCATTGGCTTTGCTGTCTGAACCTTTGTCTCTACTTGACCATTGGACTGAGAATGGATCACTTTTAAGTCCATCTTGGAAATAAATTCCTGCATTGTTTGACTTGCAAACGAGACCTGATCTCAAATAAACTTACCTATATAACATTCTCCGTTTCTTTTTTTAAAATCTTTTTGATAGGCCTTGATACAATAGTGGGCTGCAAACAGTTTAACAACTGGTTCTGCGAGTGCATACTTGGCACTTGTGCGCAGCATTCAAAATAAAGCAATTTGAAGCTCAGCTGCTTACCTTCTAGGGCAGCCCCAGTAAGTAGAACAGCTGAGGCACGGAAATCAGCTGTGCCATGCGACTCAGCTGAGCCAGAAAGAAGGAAATATAGGACAAGATAGGGGAGGGCAGGTGGGCAGGGCCAGGTGATGATGGGAACCATCGGTTTGCTAGAATTGGTCCAAACCAGCATCAGCCCACCACTCCCTTGATATTAAATATATTACTTGATGGAACATGATGTTTTGAATTTTAATGATTTTTAAAACTACTGTTTTAACATGTTTTGGACCTGGAAAGCCGTATTTAAAAAGTTCTAATTAATGCATTCATTAACTTAATCAAACACAAACATTGTTATGATTCAAATCATGGCAAAAATAAAGGAATAGAGGATGCTGATTTGAAGGTATCTTTCTACATTTACATTTAGCCTCTCAAAAAATTTGGGAAATTTGGGATCTTTTTTATCAGTGGCTAGATGACAAAATACGATAATAGAATATTTAGAAAGTTAGATAGCAAGGAATACCTTTATTTTTTCTTTTGACTATGTTATTTGACATTATATCTATAAAGTGTTTTTAGGATAGATTTGGTATGATTATATGATTTGTTATAGAATAAACTGTTTAAAGTATTGTTATCTCATAAAGCATGAATGATTAAAAGTATAGTCAAATGATTTATTAATAGCGATATTAGGATATATAAGTTTGGATTGACAATATGAGTTGTTATGTAACATAACTGTAATTGAGACTACGAAATGAATGCACAAAACTGATGAACCAACCGACACACTGTACGTACATAAGAGAGTTGATGTTTTAATGTTTTGTTTGTTTTGTTTGTTTGTAGAAAATCAATAAAATTGTTTTTTTTTAAAAAATAAAATTGTTTTTTTAAAAAAAAACATCAGAAACTGTTTCAGGATTAACATCACCCATGAAGTGGTCTCATCCTGGCCAATGCAGCTGCAACAAAATGAACAGGGACACTGAATTAATCCAGGGAAGGCAGGAATGTTACTTTGAATTCTTGACTTAGTTTAGGTAAGTAGGGTGATTTTCCAGATGACTGCTAGGCAGGGGTGGGATTCTATTGGTTCGGACTGGTTCAGGTGAACTCCTAGCTCCGATGATCAGTTGGCTCCGAACCTGTCACTCCAACGATCATGTGGGGCCGCCAGCCCATTCCTGCGCTGTACTCACCTATATCTGCTCAGCTGATTTGTGTGGCAGAGTGAATTGCCATGCCTCAGCTGTGTTACTTCCTCGAAGTAACATCGAAGGTAATTTCAAAAACTGCTCATGCATGCACAGCACACATCTGGCATGTGTGCACGCAAAGCACATGATTAGCAAACTGGTTGTTACACAGGCAGCATCCCACCACTGGTGGTAGCCCTATCGTATTCCTACACTGTATTTTATTTTATTGCGTTTCTGCTACTTTCAGTCTCCTTGAAACATCAACACGAGCTGCAAAGTCAACCCACTTAAATGTTTTAGAAATTCTAAAACAGAAAACAAATGAGACAGAAAAGCATCAGCGTTTGGGGGACGCAAAAATAAGTTACTAGGAAATTCTTACAGTGGTATCAGAACGAGCTTAAGGACACATTGCCACTATTGGGAAAAGAGCCTACAGAAAGAAACCATAAGGGAGAAGAATCTCAGGTCCATAGATCATTTATTTGTTATCCTTCTTGCACAATTCATTTGATGGACCAGCCCTCTGTTTTTCCAGAACCAGAAACATTACTCTGTCTCTGGAATCGATCCATCGTTTTACCAGTCAAAGGACTGGCTACCGTATCATCCTGGCTCTTTAATCCTCTAGATGAGTCATCTTTCTGGTCCATCATCTCCCTGTCTGCTGTTGGAAGATTTCTCTAGAATGTTAGATGAGTCTTCTTCACTGGAGTCATTAGATGCCACCACTTCACTCTCTGCTTCCCCATTCTTGCCATGGACCAGTGCCACCTCTGTTGTTGTCCCACTATGTAAACTCAGTGGTCCCGCAAGATCACTTTCTTTTCCACCAGGTTGGGGTTTCTTGGTACCAGCTTGTAATAACTTTGGTAGAAGAGAAAGTTCTTTTCCCAGTGCCTTTGAACTATTGGAGACTCCAGTATCTTTCCCACTGGAAAGTGTCCTTCCCTGGACAAGCATTGTTTCTTCCTCTGCTTTTCTATTATTTGATGCAAATTCTTTTAACTCAATCATATTGGATGTCCCCTTTTTAGATTTCTTCCCAATGGCCAGCCCTTTTGGCTGGTTAGATGTCCTCCTGGCCAGACTAGATGGACCTTCCTCTGCATTTCTCCTTGCTTCTGATCTTTTTATCCAAAATGATGGACCTTCTTTCCCATGTTTCCCTGTTACTTTGCTTGATGACTCCACCTCTCCCAATGCTAGAACGACTTCTCTGCGGCAATGTTGATCTCCAATAACGTTGAAGATAGAGATCCAGCTATCTCCACGCCCAGAAACCATCTTGAAGTTCTTCCCATCACAGTCAATGAAGACAGTGGCATTGGCCCGGTGTTGTGGGGACAAAGCATTAAACTCCTGCAAAGCTCGCTTGAGGCAGGCTCGGAGGTCTACTGTACATCCTTTGAAGTCTTCTGTTTCTTTCCATAGTTTCATCAAGTTTTCCGTGGTGAGCAACATTGTGCGATAGCTCAACCTGTCTAAATAGACATCCATGGAAGAAACTCGAACCCGATAGTGAGGTTGCTTATCAGAAAAGAAGATATGGATACGGGACCTCCCCTTTCCAGAAATGAAATCTAAGCAAGAGTTAGCACACTCAATAGTCAGTTCAGCATTGCTCTTCACCGAAGGAGGTTCCTTCTCAATCTCTGTTATAGACATATCCAAGCAAGCCCGCAGTTCTTTGGTACTGTTGTCCCATTTAGCAAGCTCCTGTCTCACTTTCTCCAAGTTCTCAGAGGTTAGTGGAGGTGGAGAAAGAGACAATCGATCTAAGTACACTTCCAAGGTGGAGATCTCAATATGGTAGTGTGTTTTTCCTTTTAACCAAGAAACTACAATTTTGTTTTCTCCTCCACCAGAGATAAACTCCATTATCTTTCTTCCTCTCACCTGAATAATCAAGGTGGCATTATCTTGTAGACAGCGAGGCTCATGATGGAACTCTTGGGCAGCATGATCTAAGCAAGCCCTCACCATCTCGTCAGATTCCCGATTCCCGATCTGCAAACTGTTGCGTGCTGACTGTAAGTTTTCTGTACTTAGTGGTGTTGGCGGTATGTTTTTGGGGATGCAGGCACCCATACGAGGAAAGACCAAGGATTATGGAAGCAGGACTGAACATGTCTTCCCATGCAATGGCATTAAATATTCGAAATCTGGAAAAGAAAGAATGCATATGAGGATGTGAGATGTTTCGTACAAGTTGTGGTCTGGTTTGCTGGTCAACCTAATGGTCCATGGTTTCACAAGAGAGTAACCAAGTCTGAAAGGTAACTGTCAGGATTCCAGCAGTTGCCCTAATTAAATCATGAGCCTTGAGCCAAGCTTCAAAAACTTCAAAGGATTTATTAGGCGCGAACATGTTCAGCATGACCTGTATGAAGCCGATTCTGAGACACGTAATTCACTGTCATCCTTGGCCCTGGTTTTCCTGAACCCCTCTGGGTGTATCATAATTCATATTCTCCAACGAAACACATTCCTAGTCAAGAATCATCAATCATGTTCTCCAATTAGAGATTTGCGTGGCAGAAATTCCAGTAGCTTAGTTATAATCTTTGCAAGATAAGAATGGAATGCACTTTCGGCTCCAAACTGCTGCACTGCTCTTTCAAATTTCTCCCCCCTTCTGTTCATGGCAAATCTAAAACAGGCATAGAAATGTTTTATGACAGTAACAGGGGAAATATTAAGAATCTGGATTCACAGCAATATGCAGTTGTTCGGAGATATACTTATCTTAGTGAAATAAAAATTCAGGTTGTTGGAGACACAAAGCAGAAGATGAGGCTAGAGGAGAGATTGAAAATGTATAAGGACTAAAGAGATGGTGTTATGAAGGAAGGTCCTGGTCCAATGCTGTTTATGTAGTACATAACCAGTTTAAGGAGGTATGGATTATTAATTTGGGTGGCTTTAAAATGGGAATAGCATAACAGAAGAGATCTTGGAGGTCTTGGAAGGGACCTTGGAGGTCTTCTAATTCAATACCCTGCTCATGAAGGAGACTTGTGTAGAAATGCCTAGAAAAGTCAGGTTATCAACAGTTATTACTTATGTATATGTATATAATTATGTCATCAAATACTAGTATGACAGTGCATTGCAAATTGTTCATGGAAAAAACAGCTGGTCCTTTGCATTGTTTTAGAGAGTTGAGGTAGCCTCAACAACTCTCTAAAAGAAGGCAAATGACCAGCTGTCGGCAAGGAGTATAAATCCTTCCATTCCCCACCATCCAGTCAGAGCTGCAGAAGCTTCTTGAATGAGAAGCGAAATGTCTTCAAAGGAAAACCCAAAAGTCCAGTTGCCTCTTGAAAAAGCACCTTTGGGACAACCATCACCTGGATGACTGAGAACCTCCATAGACATTAAGCCACCCACAGTTATATGTATGAGAGATGGGTGAATATAGAAATTGATTGAATGAATAAATAAACAAGCAAACTGAACAAATTGAAATTTGTTGGTAATTAGATAAATGTTCCAAAAGCTGCTAAAATATTTGTGGAGTTTTAAACAAAAAACCACTTCCATAGAGTCACATCTGTAATTTTATTTATTTATTTATTTATTTATTTATTTATTTATCTATCTATCTATCTATCTATCTATCTATCTATCTATCTATCTATCTATCTATTTATTTATTTATTATTTATTTATTTATTTATTTATTTATTTATTTATTTATTTGTTTCCCCCCTTCATTGTTTTTATAAATAACTCAAGGTGGTGAACATACCTAATGCTCCTCCCTTCATCTATTTTCCCCAGAATAAATACTTCATAAGGTGACAGAGAATGACTGACCCAAAGTCACCCAGCCAACATTCATGCTTTCAACATTCATGCTGTCATTTAAAATTATCCATAAAAACACAGAAATCAAAGTGAGAAAATACTTTTACTGCAGCCTAATCAATATTGAGGGAAAGAGATTCCTGTGGAATTTCAGGTTGAGGTTTTTACAGCTTCACCTGGAAATGTTTGTAATTGAATTGGTTATTGGTAATCAGACTTTTAATCAACCTTATAACCATCAACTCATCTTAAGCTAATTAACCCAGACCTTCAAACAGGGGTGGACAATAAATATTCACAAGCTGCCACATGAGAAACTGGTACTGTTATGAGGGGCCAAATCAATAGGGCTGTGAGGGTACATAGGTACACACACATAGACACATTGAAACAAAAAATACGGGTAGCAATTGGCTGCAAAATAAAAATAATACATTTGTTTATTGTGCATGGTGTACACTTATTTACATTTGATTTCTAATTTCCAATTGATCTTATTGCTTTTATCCTTGTCATCTTCTCATCTTTCTCACCTCATCTTTCCTACTACCATCTCCTATTGGTATATTATGATTCATCAACTGTTGATTATATCTTATGATTTATGATTATTATCTATGACATCACTTTGTTGTTTGTATGTATGCTGAGGGCTTATGCACTGGAGACAAATTTATTGTGTGTCTGACCACACTTGGCCAATAAAGAATTCTATTCTATTCTATTCTATTCTATTCTATTCTATTCTATTCTATTCTATTCTA
>NW_020717369.1:85963-96784 GCF_900518725.1 Notechis scutatus | reverse complement strand
TTCATTCTATTCTATTCTATTCTATTCTATTCTATTCTATTCTATTCTATTCTGAATTCTATTCCATTCCATTCCATTCCATTCCCCTCCACTCCATTCTATTCTATTCTATTCTATTCTATTCTATTCTATTCTATTCTATTCTATTCTAAGGTTAAGACTTATAAAACATCCCACTCACCTCTCCAATTTGAACCGGGGAGAAGCCAGAAGAAAATTACCCTCTCTTTGCATAGCTTTGGTGCAAATTTCCTTTTACTATTTTTTTCCCCTACTCAAATATTGAATTAATAATTCATTTCTCATTCTTGACAGAAAGTCAATGCTCTCTCTCTCTCTCTGGTTTTTTTTTTTTTTTGCAAATCGTACATATTCTTGTGCCAATAAAGCCACAAGGGCTAATAAATTTAAATAAGCGTTTTTTTTTCCTCCAAATTGAGCAGTATCTGCTTGAGAAGGAAAGATGCAGATGAAATAATATTTTGAACTCCGGAGAGCTGCAAGCATGGTTTGCCATCATTTCTTGTTATAGTCTCCTGTCACTTTTGGGAAATACTCTCAGAAGCGTGTAATGTATTAATAAATTTTGGAGCCTATTTTTAGGGCCCTAATGTCAGCTTACTGAGTCAATATTGTGTATCTAAGATCAAGGGTTGTTTCAACCAGGTTTTATTTTTTTTAAAAAAAAAAATCTTACTGTTCCCTCTCTCCTCGGTGTTTTATTCCGCCTTTATACCCAGAGGTTATTTCCTTGGTGACAATGGCTGTGTTCACACAACAGAGAGAAGAACTTCAGCGAAGGGTCTAATGGCATCAGCATCATATCATGGCTTCAACTTGGTTGACCTTAACCTTGGTTAGTGTTGTGGTTCGCCGGCAGCAGGCGCAGACGGCTGAGGTCTCGGAGAGCGACGACTCAGATGAGGGGCCTCAGGGATGGGGCCAGGGCCATCAGGGAGTAGTATGCTGCCTTCGGAGATTGTGGAGGCTGGCAGTAGCGAAGAAGAGGCCCCCGAGGAGCCTGTGCCAAGTGCACGCAGGGCTGCTCGAAGGAAAGAGCAGCTGCAGCAGCACGGGCGACTCGGGATTAAGGCTGCAAGGTAATGGCCCCGCCCTGAGAAGATAAAAGCCAGCTGAGAAACTGCAGTCCTTTGCAGGAAGCAAAGAAGTTTTTTTGCACTCAAGCCTTGTGGACGTTAGAAATATCTGAGTTGGTGTTTGGAGACTCTTTGATTTATTGTTTATTAACTTTATCAGTTGTTCTGGGCGGCCTTGCAAAACTTAGCCAGGCTCTTCCTTGTCGGAGCTAATTAGTTGGAAGCAGCCTTTTATCTGGGAAGAAACAGGATTTGTAAATGAAACGGTGAAAGGTTGTTCTGGTACCTTTGTCTTGTGTTTACCCTTGTGGAACCAGGTTTGGGTCAGAACAGTTAGACATTTGAGAGGGTCAGTAGAGAAGAATATTTCTCGTTCGGGGTTGAACTTCTGAGATACTCAGAGACCACCAAGGACCCCAGAAGTAAATGCACTATGCTAACTTAGCTTGGTTAATGTGCGATACAATCTACTTGATAATATACTGTATATATATATATACTGTATAATGGATGGAAACTGATCAAGGGGAGATTCAACCTAGAAATAAGGAGGAATTTTCTGACAATGAGAACAATCAACCAGTGGACCAGAAGTTATGGGAGCTTCGTCATTGGAAGCTTTCAAGAAGAGATTCGACTGCCATTTGTCAGAAGTGGTGTAGGGTCTCTTGCTTGGGCGGGGGGTTGGACTAGATGACCTACAAGGTCCCTTCCAACTCTATTGTTCTAATTCTAATCTGATATATACAATTCTATATGATAGATGATGCAATCTATTGGGAAACCCTCCCCAAATTTGCCCTATTTATACTGTTTTGTTAGTCTAAGCTTTCTTTGAGAATATGGAATTGATTGAGTTTGGGTCTTGGGTGGATGAAACCCTATTCAGGAAGTCCTCGACTATAACAGTTCATTTAATGACCGTTCAAAATCACCACAGCCCTGGAAAAAACATGACTTATGACCGTTTTTCACATTTATGACCGTGGCCTCATGAATGTGAAAAACAGTCATAAGTGACCATGGTCACGTGAACAAAAACTCAAAGGCTTGGCCACTGACTCGTGTTTATGACAGTCGCAGCATCGTAAAACGAGGCAAGATTCACTTAACCAATGTTTCAGTTAGCGATGAAAATTTTGAGCTCAATTGTGGTTGTAAGTCAAAGCCTGTTTGGGATGGATTTTAAACAGGATTTCAGGCTGCTCAAGATCTTTCAGGACTACGGAGAGCACCTGAAGATGTCAGATGTTGCTCCTCCTGGTAGACTTAATTAAAAAAAATCCCAGTTTGAAGATGCGTGGACTTCAACTCCCAGAATTCCCAAAGCAACATGGCTGGCTAGGGAATTCTGGAAACCGAAGCCGCCAAGGTTGACAAATACTGCTTTATAGTCCACTCAACCTTTAATCCATTTAGGAAAAGAAAGCCTAAATGAGGAGAAGAAAACTCTTCAAAACCAGGCAGATCGCCAAGGATCGGACTTACTCTCTGTTGTAAAGTAGAATATAGGGATATTTGCTGCTTAGGCAGAAGGTGTCGGGTGCAAATTGAGATCAGTGCAAAAGAAAGAGGATTGGAGGTTGCTGTTTTTTTAAAAAAATGAGTTTTTAAGGCAGAAGCTTCGTGGGAGAAGGTCCTTCCATGTTGATCTGCTCAGGCATGGCTCCCTTCAGCTCCGATGGATTGTTGCAGATACTCAAAGGAAGACTGCCAATTTTTATGATTCACCGACCACAGAGATTAATAATTTGCTTCCAAATTATTCTACGTGGCCCTTCGAAGCTTCCAACGGTGCCCCCATCCGCGTGATACATGCCAGTTATCCTCTTCTTCTCTTTTTTGCCTTCTCTCCCAACCTCAAAACCTTCCCCAGAACGTTCGGTCTTTGCATCATGCACCCAGAGTAGGATCGTTTGAGTTTATGGGTGGGCTGGCTGTCCCGCGTGAGAATTCTGGGTTGGTTTCTTCGACGATCCATCAGTAGGTTCTCCGGGCTGTTCCAAAGAAGAGGAGGGTCAACTTATTCTCCAAAGCACCTGAAGGCAGGACAAGAAGCAACGGATGGAAATTAATCAAGGAGAGAAGCAATCTAGAATTAAGAAATTTATTGAAATTTAGAACAATTAACCAGTGGAACAGCTTGCCACTAAAAGTTATGGGTGCTCCATCACTGGAGGTTTTAAAGAAGAGATTGGAATTAGCCATTTGTCTAAAACGATATAGAGTTTCCTGCTTGAGCAGGGGGTGGACTAGATGACTTCCAAGGTCCCTTCCCACTCTGTTATTCTGCCTTCCCCAACACCCACAATTCAAAGACCTCAATCATCTTCCTAATCCTGGCTCTTCAAAATCCAAATGTCGCTTTCGTAGACCGTTAGAAGGGAATGCCGTTTCTTGCTCGGCTTACGGCCACAATGGCAAGCAGGATTTCCGTTGCTAAGCAAGGCAGCTGTTCAGTGAGGCGTGACCCGCCTGACGGCCATTTTTTTTGCCGCAGTTGTTACTTGAATCGGTTCGCCGTTAAACGAATCCCACAGATTTGTCAGAAGCCAGCTGGGGAGACCCTCTTGGGGGATCCCAGGTGTGCAATCTTGCACGTGTGCAATCAAACATGCCGGTTGTCAAGCCTCCAATTTTTGCTCCTGCGACAGTCATAAGTGCAAGGACCAGTTGTAAGTCACCCTTTAGCTCCCAACGGTCGCTAAACGAATTATTGCAAATCGAGAACTGCCTGTTACAAAGCTATTTTTTTTTCTTTCCTCTGAGGTCCCTTTTTTTCCCCTTCAAACAATTGATTCCCCGCAGAAGCGAGGAGCCTCAAACCTCCGCTTTGCATTTTCAAATATTTATATTTTATTTATTATCCGAATGCATCACCGACTCCAACAGAAGCTCCAAAACATTAAATCAAGCAGGCAGCCCAGGAAATAATGGTTAAATGACATTTCCCTCAAATCCAAAGGGTGTTTACTCTGCTGTTTTTTTTTCTCTCTCTTTCAAACCTGGCTTTTGGCAAAACCTGCTTTTGCAGAGAAGAAGTGTGAGCCTGTTTCCTTCCCCCCCCCCTTCCTTTAATCCTCAATTTGACAAATGTAGATTGATTTATTTTTTAATCCCTCTCTGGCTGCTGTGTTTTTGCAATTCTCAACTCTGCCTTTTTTTTTTAACCGTTACGGCCCATAAAGCTATCGGAGTGGATTTCAGCGGGAAGGAGTGATATATAAGCCTTGTCAATAAATAAACTGGATGAATACAGTCCTCTGGAAAGCTAGCTTTTTCGAGCCGGCCTTGGGCTGGCCTGGGCTGGCCTGTCGGTCGTTGATAGCTCTTTTTAATTATTTTTAATGCCTCCGGTTTTCCTTTCTGATGTTCGGGTTTTAATTGCAATCTGCCAAGGAAGCCTCCAGCGTCCGCGGGATAAATCAATTTAATACATAGATTAAACCAACTTCCTGACACTTTTCTTTCATTCCCCCCTCCCTCCCCTCCCAAAAAAAAGTAGACGGGAGCAAAACTGACATCTGTAAAAAGCAAGAAACGACCATTGGTACATTTTTGCTAGCTTGGTCAGGACAACCTAGGATTGTTGGTTTATTTGACAGGCAACACAAGGCTAACTTTTTTTGAGGGGGTGTTTAGCATCCTGTGAGAATTGAGCCCGTGTCACAGCAAGCTGGGCCAAGGAAGTCAATCAGTAAAGGTGGCTTGCATGTTGGTTTCATTTTGGAAGTATCACCTCTTGTGAGAATATCCTAACTTGGTTTGTTAACCTGGGTTTCAGGTTGCATCTGCTACAGGATGTCCCTGATTGAGGAGAAATTTGGGGTGGTTTTACAATGTAGGACCCTGGTGGGTGGGGACAAAAAACGGCTGATAATTTAATTATTATCTTCTTCATGTGTTCTCTAAACCAGGGGTCGCCAACCTTTTGGACCTCAGGGACCACCAAACTCATAATTTTAAATCCCACGGACCAGAGATCCTGGGAAAATCCTCAAAAAAGTCTGCAGGAAAATTCCCCACCCCGATTTCCGACCGATCAATCGTTCTTTATTTGGGATTGCAGGATACCGTCTCCAGACCAATTCTGGGGGGGGAGGGAGAGAGAGACTTTTGGCTTCATGCAAGGAAAGCAGCAGACGCAGCAGAAGTCTTTCTTTCTCTCCCCCAAACTCCGCCAGAAATGAGTCTTTGCCGGTGCAGCGTCTTGGAGCAGGAGGCCTTGCAGGGTCCCAAAGATTCATTTCTGGCAGAGTTTGGGGGAGAGAAAGAAAGACTTTTGCTGCTTTCCTTGCATTCAGCCAAAAGCAGAAGAAGAAAGAAGCGGAAAGAAGCAGCCCAGTGGCCAGGCCAGGCATGTTGGGTGAGTGGGGCAAGTTCTCCCCCACCTCCCTTTCCCCCCCTCCCCTCACTACCTCATGTTTGCAAAGCAAGCCTTGTGTTCCCGCAGGCCATGTGGGCAGCACAGCCTTGTGTTCCCGCGCAGCCTGGATTAATTGCTTTCAGGGTAACATTTCTCTGCGGACCACCAAAATTTTCTCACGGAACACCAGTGGTCCCCAGCCCACTGGTTGGCGACCACTGCTCTATAACGAACATTTCTGGTTCAAACATTCAGACAATCTCTCTGCAGCTGTCGTTGGTCTCTAGGGGTTTGAAACTTCAAGCTGATAGTAGTTATGTACAGGTCATAAAACCATCATAAAACCTGGAACTGAACACACTCAAGACCGTATAAATGGTGGTAGATGTTAGCAGAAACCCTTCCATACTGCCCACCTCTTACAATACTTGACAACACAGTGTCAACAGTGGAGACCTTCAAATGTCTAGGTTCTATCGTATCACAAGACCTAAAATGGACACCTAACATCAAAAATGTCATCAAAAAAGCACACCAAAGAAGGTTCTTCCTGTGCCAACTCAGGAACCTCAAACGGCCCCAAAGGAGCTGCTGATCCAGTTCTACAGAGGAATGATTGAGTCTGTTATCTGCACCTCTATGACTGTCTGGTTTGGCCCTGCAACCCAACAGGACAGACACAGACTCCAGAGGAGAATTAGGACTGCAGAAAAAACAATGGCTACCACCCTGCCTTCCAGGGAGGACCTGGATACTGCACCCTGAGTCAAAAAGAGGGCTGGGAAAATATCTACAGACCCCTCACATCCTGGACATAAACTGTTTCAACTCCCACCCTCAAAGCGACACTATAGAGCCCTGCACACCAGAACAACTAGACACAAGGAGAGTTTTCCCCCCCATGCCTTCACTCTGCTAAACAAGTAATTCCCTCAACACTGTCCAACTATTTACAAAGTCTGCACTACTATTACTATTAATCTTCTCATCACTCCTTATCACCCATCCTGTCCCACCTGTGACTGTATGACTCTAATTTTGTCGCTTGTATCCTTACAATCTATATTGACTGTTTCCTAGTATGATTTGATTGCTTATTGTACCCTTTGACTATCATTAAGTGTTGCACCTGATGATTCTTGACTCTGGATGAATGTCTCTTTTCTTTTATGTACACTGAGAGCATTTGCACCAAAGACAAATTCCTTGTGTGTCCAAGCACACTTGGCCAATAAAGAATTCTACTCTATTATATTCCTTATTCTATTCTGTTCTGTTCTATTCTATTCTCATTTCTATTTCTGTTCCATTCCATCCCATCCCATCCTATTTAAATTCTATTCCTATATCCTTCTATTCTATTCTATCCTTATTGTACCCTATGACTATTATTACGTGTTGTACCTGATGATTCTTGACTCTGGATAAATAAATGTCTCTTTGCTTTTATGTACACTGAAAGCATTTGCACCAAAGACAAATTCCTTGTGCGTCCAACCACACTTGGCCAATAAAGAATTCTATTTTATTCTAAAGGTGAGTCAGTCCTCAAGCCTCTGCATTTTGATCATCTGAGCATGAGGATGCTGCAGTGGTCATAAGAGTGAAGCCTGGCCATAAATCCTTTTTTTTTTTTCCCCAGCGCCATTGTAACTTCGATCAGTCTCTAAACGAAAGGTTGTAAGTCTAGGGTTACTGCAGTAGTTCCATGACTGGAGAGAGAAAAATCTCCTGTTTGAGCTGCGGGGTTGGACTAGAAGACCTCCAAGATCCCTTCTCCTAACTCTTGTCATTCTGAAACCGAATTGTCTTTTGTGGCTAGCTGGATTGGATCTTTCCAGTCTAGTATGAAAAACATCCTGGGATTTTTTTTTTTGGAAAGGGTTAGAGAAAGGATGCGTGAAGAACATCTCCATTTAATCCTTTTTTTTAAATAAAAAAACATGAATCAAAACAACACTTGGGGCTGGATAGATTGAGCCAAGATTGCAAAAATCAAGAAAAGTACGGTATTGATTTGCAAAACTCAGCCAGTTGGCATCAGGCTAGCTTAAAGACTGCAGTGTTACAAAAAGGGACACTCAACACAACTTGGGAGTTTTGGGGTGCCTCGGGGGCTTGTCTCCTCTTTCCCCCACTCCCCCATCATGTCCCCATTTTGGGGGGGGGTGTCTTTCTGCAGCCCCCCTCCCCATAATTAAATTCGACAGTCCGGAGTCTGATCAAAACACGATGCAAATTTCCTACGCCAGCTTTTTATTCGAGATGTGTTAAAACGTGGAAGCGTTTTCATTTGGTTTGCAGTGGGTTCACAGCGGTGCAGCTGTCCTGGCAAGGGAATGGCGGGAGTTCGCCACTAGAGGTGGCCCTCGTTTAGCGCCTGCCTCGTTTAGCGCCCATTCCCAGTTATGACAGTGATTAAAAACAAAATAACTTCCCGACGTAACGCCCTTCGTGGGTTTAGCAAGCGAAGGAAAGCAGAAGTAAGATTGCAAGCACAGTTTTGATTTCCCTAAGCAACCCGCTTCACTTAGTGACTGAGGTGCCTGTCCCAATGGCGGGGGGGGGGGCTAAACGAGGACCACATGTATGGTTGTTTTTAAAAACTTTAACAAGCAACCCTGATAAATAATGACCTTCATGGGTCTATAAAGCAAAGAAAAGCTAATAATACTATAGGTACTGTCATGGTTTCACTGGAAGCTTCACTTAACAACTGAATTACCGGTCCCAATTTTGACTGATAAACGAGGACTGCCTTTTTTAAAAAAAAAAAAAAACTTCCCAATTTAGCCTCCAAACCTTGGATTTCCTTGTAGCCTCCCAACCAGGTTTAGCAAGATCCTTGCTTGTTTTTTCTCCAGTTTAGCAGCAAACCGGACATCAAATTTTTTGGGAGGGGCAGAATCGCCGAAACCTGGGAGGAAATAAAAGTCAAAAATCAGAGATAATCTCCCATCTTTGAATGCAGGATGTGGGTGGCCCTATTCGAAGTGTTCCAACGTTTGGGATTCAACCCAGAGTAATGGAAGGATTTCAGGCTGATAACAAAATATAGTCTATTTTTTAAAATAAATCCTAATTATTTTTTAACCATTTCTATCCAAAAGACTCTGTCCTCAGTTAAGTACATGAATGGGGGCTTGCTGCATTGACAATTTTCCTTCTCTCCTCTCTTTTTGACCCCTCATTCTTCCTTCTCCTTTATCCTGACTATGCCTAAAATTGATTTTAATTACTTATTTATGGGTGCTCGGTTTCTCTTCCTGGAAACGCTGTGCAGAGACACTCCTGGTGTAACCTGGGTTTGTTTGAAGGTCGAAATCCGTTGGCGGTGAAGTGGCGAGACTTTTATGAGATCCTCTTTTGCATTTTATCGATTTACTCAGCCTACAGCCTGCCGTACATGGGCTTCACAAATATATTTTAATGTTTTCACCCCAAATTAAAAACGCGGTAAAGCAGGGAGGTTTCGCGACCATGTGATGCTTTCCTGATTTATTTATTTTTTACTGCGTCTTGGCAGTAAAAAGGATGGCTTAAATATTAACAATACTAACAACAGGAAGGGCCACCCGCTCAGCAAATTCTCAGCTGCAAATTCCATGTAGTGTCAGGAAGGGCAGCTGGTCAGTAAATTCTCACCTCCATCCAGTCGCTTCGACTTTACCCTGAATGAAGGGTCTTTAAAAAAGGGAATTTAATAAGGATAATCTTCCAGAGATATGCATGAATTTTCAAGTTGGCATTTGAAAGCAGCCTGAGAGACAAGGGGAGAAATACATCTGTAATAAGCTGTTCTCCAGAAGGCTCTTAGCCAATTCAGATTCACCTTCCTCTCCGTCCCAGCTGCCTGCAGCTCTGGCAAATGCACCGCCGGCAGACCGACATCCAACAGGGAAAGCTCCTTGCCTGCCAGAGAGGGGAACCTGGTAAATTTCTCAATCCAGGTTCAAATCTCCAGGGGAGAGGAAATTTCAGCCAATTTCTAAATCGTGAAGATTTTTCCTTTCGTCCTTCCACCTCCCTTGGATGCCCTTATTTTGCACTTTTGCACTTTTATGGCATCCTCCAAAAATATATATATTTATTTTCCCATTTATGGAAGCAAATTCTATCTGGGTTTCCACCGCCTTGTTTTCTCCGCTCTGACTGTTTCTTCCTGGGTGATTATCGGAACATATGCTGCTGTTTCTTCTGTCTCTTTTCTGTCTGCAATGGTGTGTGTTCATTATGGGATGGATTTGCTGTTGCCTCGGCAACAGAGGAAGGAGAAACCTCTTCTCAAGGAGAAAGGCTTTAGGAAAAGAGAGAGAGAGAGAGAGAGAAAAGAAGAATATGTCTTCCAAAATTTGGAGGGAGTGAAAGGAAAGAGAGAATTTAAGAACTGGGTTTTGGGGTTTTTTGCGAGCATCTAAGAGGCCCCAGCCTCCAAATTGGAGGCTTAGATGCTAAGATCCCATCCATCTGGCTGGCAGGACCAGGATGATCCCATCCATCTGTCTGGCAGGACCAGGATGATGGGAGGGGTAGTCCCAGTCGCGGCTTTGTGAAAAGCATCTTTCATGCTTTTCAAGAAAATTAACTTTATTTTTTTTTTAAACAAGTTTTATTAATTTCAAAAAACAAACAAATCATCATCAACCATTACATATTTGAACCTTTTTCCATTATAGATTTAACAAGTCAGATAAAACCTTATCTTATACAATACATTTCTATATTATTTCATCTATTTCTTTCTGACTTGATTATCGTCACTCTCTTTCTATGTTTCTACAAGGTTTCACCAATACTCTCAAAGACATAAACAAACACAAACATACATATAAAAAAAAATTAACTTTAAAAATTAACTTTATTTATCCACTGCTGGTGAAATATTGTCTCGTGATAAAAAAAAAAGCAAGCAATTGTTCAAGAAAATAAACTTTATTTATCCACTGCTGGTGAAATATTGTCTCATGATGAAAAAAGCAAGCAATTATTCAGGCTTCGCTGAATGGTTTGAAAGCCTTTCAGTGCTTGCCCTCAATTTCTTAACCATGCATACTTTTCAGCTCGGTTGGTTTTTCGGGTTAGGATATTGTGCTGGTCCAGGAAACGGGTTCATTCAGGAAACAAGTGAAAGGAATTATCGCACGGGCTTTGCGGTGGAAGAAGTATTTGGTTTGTACAATAGGTTGACCCAGGGTAGGGAAGGAGAAGCTGAGATATACGGTAACTGAGAAGCTATCTAAAAGTGGGTTGTTTTTTAAAGTGAATGTTATTCAGTGTTGCTTTTGAGATTCTGGAGAAGGGAAAGAGAGATGAGGAAAGAGAAATAGAGACAGAAAGATAAGGGGGACAGGAGGGAGG
>NW_020717369.1:70986-85863 GCF_900518725.1 Notechis scutatus | reverse complement strand
AGGAAGGAAGGAAGGAAGGAAGGAAGGAAGATGAGTAGATAAATAGACTGGATTAAAGGGAAGGAAGGAAGGAAGGAAGGAGGAAAAAGGAATAGCAGAATAACAGAATAACAAAATTGCAAGGGGCCTTGAAGGTCTTCTAGTCCAGCCCCCTGCTCAAGCAGGAGACCATTTACCATTCTGGACAAATGGCTGTCCAATGTCTTCTTAAAAACCTCCAATGATGGAGCACCCACAATTTCTGGTGGCAAGCAGTTCCACCGGTTAATTGTCCTCCCTGTCAGGAAGTTTCTCCTTAATTCCAGGTTGAATCTCTCCTCGATTCGTTTCCATCCGTTGCTTCTCATCTTGCCTTTTGGTGCTTTGGAAAATAGCTTGACTCCCTCTTTCTTTGGGGCAGCCCCTCAGATATTGGAAGATGCTATCATGTCACCTCTTAGTCCTTCTTCTCATTAAACTAGAGACACCCCCAATTCCTTCAACCGTTCTTTGTACGTTCTTATCCTCCAGTCCTCTAATTTTCTTTGTTGCTCTTCTCTGCCCTCATATTTGATGCGAAAATAACGATAATGTCACTGCACTTTCAATTCTACATTATCCTGCTCCTTCGCTCCACCTCTGCGCCCTATCGCTGGCTGGTCGTGAGTGACAGCAACAGGGCGATGGGTACTGTTAACCCAGCAGGGATCCTGGCCTTGAAAACAGTTGGAAAGCAGAGAGATGAGAGAAAAACATCTGGCTTGGGAGGACAAGGAGCTCCCTGGGCCTCCTGCAGAGCATCATAGACAGTGGAAGTAGAAAGAAAAAAAGCTTTATTGCATAGAATAGAATAGAATTCTTTTATTGGCCAAGTGCGGTTGGACACACAAGGAATTTGTCTTTGGTGCAAATGCTCTCAGTGTACATAAAAGGAAAGAGACATTCATCCAGAGTCAAGAATCATCAGGTACAACACTGAATCATAGTCATAGGGTACAATAAGGATAGAATAGAATAGAAGGATATAGGAATAGAATTTAAATAGAATGGGATGGGATGGGATAGAACAGAAATAGAAATTAGAATAGAATAGACCTTCTGACCAGCAATAAGGAAGCCAGATCCATTGAACGACCAGGTTAACTAACTGATCAATTGCAGTGACTCCCCTTAACAACAGTGGCCGGAAAAGTCGCAAAACGAAGCAAAGAATGGCTTAGCCAACACCTCGCTTCACAGCAGGCATGTCGGCTTCCATTGTGGCTGTACACAGAGGATTCAGTGTCTGTAAAAAATGAGATAATTCTGGGTTTGAGGTCAGGATGGATGGATTTGGAAGAGTGAAGGGAAGACCTCCGAGGCAGACAATTGTTTATTTTTATTTGATTTGATTTTTATTTTATTTCATTTGATTTGTCAAACGCTTACAAGATAATCGGTATAAGTATAAACATGAGTAAGAATACAGGAAATAGGTACAAATAAATGGGGACAGTAGGACAGGGACGGGAGGCACGATGGTGCGCTTATGCACACCCTTACAGACCTCTTAGGAATGGGTATTCCCTCCCTCCCTTCCTTTCCTTCCTTCCTTCCTTCCTTCCTCCTACTCCCTCCCTTCTTTTCTCTCCTTCCTTCCTTGTTCTCCTTCGTCCCCTCTTTCTTCCTTCCTTTATTTTTTATTTTATTTATTTATTTGATTTGTCAATCGCTTACAAGATAATAGGTATAAGTATAAACATGGGTAAGAATGCAGGAAATAGGTACGAATGAATGGGGACAATAGGACAGGGACAGTAGACACAATGGTGCACTTATGCATACCTCTTTCAGACCTCTTCCCTTCCTTTCCTTCCTTCCTTCCTTCCTCCTGCTCCCTCCCTTCTTTTCTCTCCTTCCTTCCTTCCCCTTCCCTGTTCTCCTTCCTCCCCCTTCCTTCCTTCTTTTTTTTTTTAAAAATTATCTATTTATTTGATTTGTCAATCGCTTACAAGGTAATAGGTATAAGTACAGTATAAACATGGGTAAGAATACAGGAAATAGGTACGAATGAATGGGGACAATAGGACAGGGACAGTAGACGTGATGGTGCACTTATGCACGCCCCTTACAGACCTCTTAGGAATGGGGTGAGGTCAATAGTGGATAGTTTGAGTGGGGGTTTGAGGATGTAACAACAGAGTCAGGTAGTGCATTCCAGGCATTGACCACTCTGTTGCTGAAGTCGTACTTTCTGCAATCAAGTTTGGAGCGGTTAACATTGAGTTTGTATCTGTTGTGTGCTCTTGTGTTGTTGCGGCTGAAGCTGAAGTAGCCATTGACTGGTAGGACATTGCAGCAGATAATTTTTGCGTACTACGCTTTTAATTGTGCAAAAAGACACAAGAAAGGATCATACACCCCTCCTTTTGTGTGTGTGTGTGTGTGTGTGTTCCTTCTTTCTGCTTCCTTTTTCTCCGCTGTGCGGGGAACCGAAGAGAATTTAATTGCTCTTTTTCCGGCTTAATTGCCCACTGGGGAAAATAAAGGTCAGATGGCTTCCTCTTTGCACAGCGGCTGCGGCTGTTTTTGCTTTCTAGTTTCCCCGGCCAGACTGCGAGTGAGCAAAGCACACAACACACCTAGACACCTGTTCAAATCTTGGCCTTTAAGAGAGCTAATTTCAATAAACTTAAGAGAGACCTTAGGAAGGATTCCATGGATCTCTCTTCCCCCTCAATTTAATTCTCTTTTCTTCTCCACAGCTCACCTCCGATGAGTCACCAACCTCCAGAGAGGTTTCCAGGCCAGAAGAAAAAGGTGAGAAAGACCCTTGAGGTGTTTCCCTTGTTCTCAAAGCTCTGGAGGTCAAGCAGAGAGGGAAACATATATACAGTATATTTATACCAATCAATTAACGAGGAATTTTTCCCTAGGCAGGTGAACAGAGGCTGTAAATCGTGCTCTTACTTCTTGGATAAAAGGTGGTTCAGAACTCCTTTTTAATTGCCTTTTATTTTTGGGAATTATTTTCTTTATTTGTATATATCCCACCTTTATTGGTTTTGACAACGAACTCAAGGCATTTTCCCTCTCCTGTTTTCCCACAACAATCCTGTGAGGTATTACTGGCCGGATGCTCTTCCTGTCACCAATACGGAGTTTTTTTTCCCCCAGCAGATATATTCTCATTGTGCCCAGAGAGAGACGTATCTACCTCTACCTAGGATCGAACTCACAGCCTCCTGACTGTGAGGTGAGAACTCCACCTCTAGGCCACCGTACCTATTCCAACTCACTGTCTCCTAGTGACTGGCCCCAAGTCACCCAGATGGCTTTCATGTCTAAGGCAGAACTAGAACTCACCATCTCTTGGTGATTGGCCCAAAGTTCACCCTTCTGGCTTTCCTGGCTAAAGCGGGACTTGAACTCAGGATAGTGTTGCCATCTCCCCTTTCCCCCCCCCCTCTCAAAAACAACAACAACAACTCTGTGAGGTAGGCAAGGCAGAGAGGGAGGGAGGGACTAAGCTAGGGGCCATCTGTAGCTGAGAACTTGAACTCAGCGCCTCATCTGGTACCTTCCCCATTATCCTTTTGCAAAAAGGATGGAGGGAAGAGGTAAAGAGGCAGGGATGCTCTCCCACTCCATTGGACAGTGGTTGCTAGGCAACCTGGAAGCAGTGATGCTTTCTGTCTATGTACCATTATAGGCTGTTGTCTGCTTCTGGTTGCCAAGTTACCATGTCTGCTTGTAAGTTAACGCAATGCCCAGAAATCCTCTTTTCTAAATTTTTCATCCACTATCAAAGGGATACAAATATGTTTTTAAAATCTGGGTATATTTTAAAGATGCGGTTGTGCGCAACTATTTGGGTTTTTTTTTAAACTGCAGTTGGACTCTGGAGCTTGGTAAGTAAAATATTGCAAAAAGTGAGTGACTTTCGGGGGGGGGGAAGGCTGGGAATTGAAGTTCAGGTGAAACCTCGGCGTCCGATCCAGGCAACAGTAGCGCATGAAGGCTTTAAAAAAAACACAAGAGAATCCTGAGACGAGAAAGCATATAAATTTGAAAAAGACAACTCAATAAAAAAAACACACACCCAGGATCAAAAAAAATAAAGAAATAACAAGAGGTATTGGGGAAAATCGATAGACAAATGCAAAAACCGTCTGGGTTAAGTCTGCAACATACGGAGTTTGGTTTTTCAAGAAGCCCATTCTCTGAATTTTTATTTTATTTATTTATTGATTATCCCGCCTGTATTCCACTCTCTCTGGTGGCCGGGTGGGGGGGGGGAGAGGGGTGTCTGATTTGGCCTAACGGTCTCGTTCAATGGTGGGATTCAAAATTTCTTACTACCGGTTCTGTGGGCGTGGCTTGGTGGGCGTGGCAGGGGAAGGTTACTGCAAAGTCCCCCTTCCCTCCCCACCTCCACTAACCTGCTTTCCAGCTCTGTTCTCCTGTGCTGGGCAACAAAAGAAGATCCAGCCAATCAGCTGGGACTCGATGGGAGGCGGAGAATAGATGGGGGCGGGGCCAGTCCGAGGCGGTATTGGCCGGGTTCTCTGAACTACTCAAAATTTCCACTACCGGTTCTCTTGAACCGGTCAGAACCGGCTGAATACCACCTCTGGTCTCATTTGCAACGATGTTGGAAAACTGCAACGATTGTTTTCTCCCCACAGACAAAGGCGAAAACCCCAAGAAAACAGAGCCGGAAGAAGAAGAAATTGATATTGATTTAAATGCCCCGGAAACGGAGAAGGCCGCTCTCGCCATCCAGGGAAAATTCCGACGTTTCCAAAAACGGAAACAGGATCCCAGTTCCTGAGCCTTTCCGGAGCCTTCCCACTTCGCCTTGATGCGCTTCTTTCCTCTTCCTGTCCCCCAAAACCCCGCCGCGATTCCATTTCCTCCCTTGTCTTCCCACCCCGACAAAGGGGGCTCCTCTGATCTTCAACTAATTTTAATTTTTGCACGTCCTGGGAAAATGGTCAAAGCAGAGGAAGGGAGGGGATGGAGTGGGGTGGGTGGAAGGGCCTGCTGAGCACCAAGGCCTTCCACACTGCTTCACCGGAAGCCGCCAATCGTGGGCAGAGCGAGAGATGTCCTTTCCACAACTTACAACCGGTTGTCGAACAAGCGGTCGAGGTTACAACGGGCTCTTTTTAAAAAAATCTACCGGTAAACCATCCTCGGAGTTACGACTGCCGTGCCTCTTTTGGTACAGGATTGCAATTGGGGCCCTTGGCAATTGGCTCACATTTGTGACGGTTGCGGTGCCCCACGGTCGCTGTTTGCGATCTATTTTTGCTGCTGTCTGGCAAAAAAGCAGCCGTTTGGAAGAACGACTGTGTGATTGGCTGGACGACCATTGTGGCTCGTTTGCGACTGTTGTAAAAACAGTCGTGAAATTGAGACTGGTCCTGTGGCTCCTCGACTTACAATCGCAATGACTTAAGACTGAAATTCAAGGTTTTCCTGTGATTGTAAATCAAGGACAACATACAAGTGGGAAGCCTAGGTTAGGAAGATTAGAATAGCCGTCGCTTATTTTGAATTGTTTGAACCAAATTCTTCATCCTTTTTTCCTCCCAACTATCACTGGGAGGGGGGGTTGTTACTCTATAAATGGAGGGTTGAGATTTTAATCTTCCTTTTTGGAGATTGGGAACGCAGTTCCCACACTTCGATGCCAACTTCCAAACATTTACAGTGGAGATGCCACGTTGAAGGGAAATTATTTTCCCCCTCTGCGAGGTTGGTTCTCTAAAATTCTTCAAACCTTGCTATGAAGTTTGAATCCTTTGGGTACCAAACCTTGCCTGCCAAAGACCCCTTGCAAAATTGCAAAAATGGAAAATTTGCGAGCCACTTCCAAGTCCCGTTCACAAGTTAGGATTTGAAAACGGGTCCGTTTGGTGTCCCAACGTGGTCGCCAAAATTTTCCTTTCCTGTCTAAGATAACTCGCCGCAGCCAACCCAACTCGCCGTGGGACAATTCAACACCGTTTTCATCATTTCATTCAGTTACTTTATTTTTGATGACCACGTTTTCATCCAAATCATCATGATTCTTGTATTTCTGGATTGACTTTCTTCATGCTATTATTGGCCACGGTTCTGTCGAAATTAAGTTAACTTTTGTATTTGTTGAATTGTCTTTTGACAAGTTTGGCCCGTGTGGCAAGTTGGCCATAGTGGATTGTCTCATTCCACCAACCAAGGCCTAATAAAAATCCTGCCAAATTCATTCAAAGAACCATAGGCCCGATGCAGGGAAAATATTAGCTTGAAATTCTAAAATAAACCTATTTTCAAAACAGGAAGTTGAGTCCTGGGGCTCAACACCAACCTAGACAACGTGTTGAAAAGGGGAAAAATTATATTTTCACTTCCCTGATGGGACCCCACTTTTCTTAAGAGCCAACCTCGTGGCCCAAAGGAATACTTTGCACCTGTCTTTTGCACCGATAAGAGTGAAACTGTGAGCAAAATTGGGAGCTCCCTCCCATGAAAATGTTTTTGTGAGTCCAATATGCTTTTTACGAAGTCAGCTTCAAGTTCCTTAAGCCATTCTTTGCCAAAAGAACATCCGAGTGTTGTTACCAAACTCAGTGTCTGTCCTACGCAGCCACCAGATCTCAGCACCCCGATTTCTCTGTCCATTCACCCACAAAAAGGGCTGCTAGCTACAAAGCCATGCTCCCGTCCTCAGGGCCCAGCTTATTATGAGCCAAGAAGAAAAACAAGAACAAGCCGAAATCTATCCGTCAAGGTCACGCACACATATATTTTTTTTCCCCACTTAACTGCCTCACAGCCATTCCACTTCTGGGCCAGTGGTGGATGCAAAATTCGTGGCGGGCAATAAAACATTGTCAAGAATGAATAAAAGCTGTCATCCTGGGCACTGACTGACCTGCTTTGAAGACTGACACGTTTAGCATGTTAATAAAATAATCAGGGGAAAAAAAGTTTGTTTTGTTTTGGTCTTTTGTCTTCTTTTTACCTGAATTATTGACACAGCTTGTATTTGCAGATTTCAGTGTTCTGGTTTGATTGATAGATAGATAGATAGATAGATAGATAGATAGATAGATAGATAGATGGGAGAAGCCAGATTCACTTAAGAACCACAAAATTTACTTAACTGCTGCGATTGGTTTCAGAACCATGGCCGAAAATGGCATCAAATTGGGCACAAACTCACTAAATTCCCACCTTCTATCGCTTAATGCTGCCAAACGCGGTATTTACAGTTTATACCCTGATTAGGAGCTGCCAGATAAAATGTATACAGATAGTCAGTCCTCCACGTACGACCCCAAAATTTTTCTTTTGCTCAATGAGACATTTGTTAAGTGAATTTTGCCCCATTTTATGACTTTTCTGGCCACCGTTGTTAAGTGAATCGCTTAACATCCCTGCATCGGAGGCAGGACCCTCGTCCGAGTCCTCCCCAGATTCCCAGACTGGTCCTCATTCTTTCCCACTGTCCAGTTCCGCCGCTGTCTGCACAAGCTGCCGGCGAAACACAACAGAAGTGCCTTTCCAAGGGCAAAAGGAAAAGGGATACTTCGGGATATGCAAAATAACCCAACAGGGAAAGGCCCGATAATGGCGCTAACGAGCTTGAACTAATAGGATAAGCTGTAATAATGAGTGATTTTAATAGGGCTGAAGTCCCAGCGGATGGATTGGCTTCCTCCCAAACGCCAAAGGTGAGGCGCTGGAAAAGCAAAATTTCAAGGTTTTGAGCATTGGCGATTCTTCATGCTTAATCAGGACTTTTAAATCCGCTTCAGAAGAACGAGGACTCCGAATACAAAATCTTCGAACCTTCAATCTTTGAATGACAACCGTTTGTTTAGTGGCCGGTCAAAGCTACAACAGTCCCGAAAAAAAATGGAACTTCGGACTGTTTTTCACATCACCCTTGCAGCATTCCCATGGCCACGCGATCCAAATTGAGGTGCTTGGCCTCTGACTTGTATTTACAACGGTCGCAGAGTTCCGGGGTCATGTTGATCCCCTTTGCTGACCTTCTGAACAGCAAAGCCAATCTTCCTCCTCTTTTAATGACCCCATAAGCCCTTGTGGGGTGGAGTCTGGGCAAATGAATGGTAGTGAGTGTTTTTACTGGCTGGATGCCTTTCTGGTTGCCGATGAGGAGTTTTGTGCAGCAGATAATATTCTCAACGTGCCCAGAGAGATAAATATCGGCCTCTACCTAGGATCGAACTCACAGCCTCCTGATTGTGAGGCCAGAGTTTCACCTCCAGGCTACCGCACCACTCTGACCAGCAAACTCAATGGAGGAGCCAATTTCCCTTAACAACCGTATCACTAATTGAACAACTGCAACGATTTCCCCCTTCTAAAATATTAGCTTTCTTTCTTAACTTTGATTTATTTTCAGCGTCCATCACAGACTAAGGACCCAGATGCTGTGCAGTCAATCAGACAATAAATCCTGCCAAAAATATAAATGAATGAAGGAGCTGGGTGAGGAAATTAAGCCATCCTGGTTTGTTCGGCTAATCCCTGCTCTGTTTTCTCAAAAAACTTTTCCTTAAAAGTAAAAAACAAAAAACAGACAGGACATTCAATTATAAAAAAAAAGAGAGAGACCATCCCCAATTTTTATGGGCTTGTCCATGACAAAAGAGCCACATCCCCTTTCTTAACAACTGGACTCACAACGGGCTTCACAACTGCAATGATTCACTTAACAACTGTGGCAAGAATAGTTGTGAAATGGGAGGAATTCACCAGTCTCGCTTAGCAATGGGAATTTGGAGCTCAATTGTGGTCGTAAAGTCGAGGACTACCTGTAGAAGGAGCTGAGGGAAAACACGCTAAATTAGAGATAAATAGTGAAGTATATTTTGTCGTGTGACCGGAAGTAGAATTGGATGAGCTCCTGAGCGACAGACAGTCCAAATTTTATTTCTCTTAATTCACAGTTGAATGAGCCAAGCAACTGGCCTGGTTTTGTCAGATAGCTGCTAGTTGCTGAACTCTCTTTTTCTTTTTATAAACTGGTATGGTGGCTTAATGTTTAAGACACTGGGCTTATTGGCTGGAAAGCCGGCAACCAGGATTCGAGACCCGAGCGCCACGCCCTTGCTCCAGCTCCTGCTAACCTAGCAGTTTGAAAGCAAGCAAATGCGAGTAGATAAATGGGTACCACTTCGGTGGGAACAGAACGGTGTTCCGTGACATCATACTAGCCACATGACCGCGGAAATGTTTTTGGAGAGCGCTGGTCCGTGGCCTTGAAACGGAGATGAAGAGTGCCCCCTAGAGTTGGGCACTGTTCATTTCACAGAGTAAAATCCGTAGTGACTTTTCTTACTCCGACTTTACTATCAGGATCACAGACCACAAGAAAGCCAGCTTGGTACAGAAATGTCAGTCTTTTTAATTAATTCTTTGTCATTTTAATGGATGTCATTTGTTTTTGACGGCGGTTGTTGCTGTTTGATAGATAACCACGGGGTTGAGAAAACCCCTGAGAAAATTGTGCACACCTACACGGAAAAAAAACCATTTAAAAAAAAAACGCAGTTTAGTTTTGTAGGACTACTCGTGATAACATGTGCTACACAGAACGGTGTGGTTGCGGGTCTGCAGGAATTGTCTGCTTATGTACATTGCTTTTAGCACCTTGTCATTTGAGGTTGTGAGATTTTGAAGACGAGAAAGAGGCTGGGAAATTGGTAGAAAGTGTCTGAAATGGAGTAGGGTTTTCCTGCTGGGGCAGCAGGGTTGGACTAGAAGACCTTCAAGGCCCCTCCCAACTTCTGATTCTGTTAAAATGAACAAACCAAAGCTGTCGTATGTTTGCTAACAAAATGATCCGGGCAGTTCTGCCTTTGGCTGTTTTGCTACTGATGGAACATATTGTCCTAGAAGTTAATCTGAACAGAATAATAATAATTGGGGAAAAAAAAACCACCAAAACAAGAGCAAAAATAATGGAGAAAAATCAAAGCTTTGAACTCTGCCTACCCACATAACGTCATGCAGAATTCGGTCACTGGGCAGAGAGCACAGCAAGGAAGAGGAAAATATATATATATATATATATCAATATAATATCTCCGCAGGTTAATCATAAATTTCATTCCCAACCATCCTTTTACAGATCGTACGGCGAGGTTTCGCGACTGTCAAGACGATGGTTTAATTTCCCTCTCGGGGGACACCCCGAAGATGTCAAACAAGTCAGAACAGAAATATAAATTTGTCTGTTTCGACAGATTTCAGGGGGAAAACTGGCAGAATAATCTGCATTTTTTTTCCCCAGCTCTCTTCTAGGCGGATATTTTTTTTTTTTAATTTAGCTGGTTTGCACGCCAACTCTTTTGCAACGGGATGAGTATTTCCCAGCAGGCAAAATTGGGCAGCCTCTTTAAAATTGAGCAAAACCCCCTCCCTGAGAAATTTTAGGGATTGTCTTAATGGGTTATTTTTTTTTTAAATGATGATTAATTTTTCACTTGCCCTGAAACCTCTCAGATGCTTTGCTCAAGCGAGAGGTGTCGAATTTGGCCTAAAACGAAATCTCTCTTTAGGATCGCTACTCTTAGGATTAGGGATTAGGGAGAGAGAGAGCGACAGAAGAATTTGAGGCACTTTGCTTTAGAAAAAATTGCTTTCTTTAGTTTTGTGGAGAATTTTCGCTCAGGAGGATGGTGGTGGTGGAATTTTGTTGTCCCTCCTGGATGGAATTTCTGCCTGAGGGAAATTAAACCATCTTTGTGAGTATGTGAGGCACACCGACTAGAATCTGGTCTTTGGATTAAATAAAAGGAAAAAAAAATGAGGAAAAAAAATTACACCTGTGCTCGAATCACGGAGCGGAAGAGTGTCACAGTGGTTAGAGCAGAAAAGGCACCGTTTTAGGGAGAATTTTGCATTTTTTGGGGCCAATTTATAAGGATCGGGAGGGTTAAAAAGACGGGACACCCAATTGTTTTCATCCTCTTGGCGATGAACAGGGTTCCAGGAACTGATGGGAATCTCCCTTTAGTGAAAATGATAAGCCAACCTCCTGCATATTTTGTGATTAATTTACACTTGTGTGTGTTGCCCGAGTTGCTGAGTTTGGGACACATCAGAAGGGTACAAAGAGCTAACACAAAATGTCGGATCGTAGCAGATCAAGGCTTGTCCGGTCTTCCTTAGCAGAAGAAACTGAAACACAGGTAGTCTTCAACTTGCCATCCTTGTTTAGCGGCCATTCAAAGTTATAACACTGCTGGAAAAAGTACCTGATGGTGGGTTCTCACACTTACGACCATCACAATACAATCATGGTTTGAGCGTTTGGCCAGATGTTGAGGTCAACCGCAACCCCAAACCAGCATATGTGATCTTCCCAATAGGGGAAAGCCAGCAAAGGGAGGTTTCAAGTCACTGTCATGTGATGTCTCACTTAATGACCACGCACATTTTCCAGCCTTTCTTGAGGTTGTAAATTGAGGACTACCTTGTATGGAGGACGAAATCTTGGATACTTTTTTTTCTGGTTTAAACTTTGTGTTCTGAGCGTAGGAGTTCTTCCTAAGCCTGATTGTGGCCCGCAAACCAAGATTCCTCCCCTTAAAATTACAGGGTGGCGGGAGAAAGGGAATTGTTGATACCAAATGCTATCAGCCCCTGGTTAGATTGATTATTGTAGCACTACAGATGACCACATAACTAATAAATGCTTTTGTTCCTCAACTTTAAGATGGATGGACTACAATGCCCAGAATTTGCCAGCCCAAAATCTGGCAGTTGAAGTCCACACATTTCAAATTTCATGAAGTTGAGAAACGTGTATTAAAACATCATGGCTGGGCTGTGGTCTTCCCAACGGCCAGCAGGTGGCAGCAGAGGACTCCAAACCAACTCCATGCCGCCGCCAGCTGGCAGTCAGAGGTACTGCACCCTCGATCTGATGGTCTTAGTCAAGCCAAGAGGACTGGGTGGAGGGGAAAGGGACCTCCCGTTGGGGAAGAGGAGGGCCAGGAAAGGCCCCCGCGTTCGAATTACATGGCCGAATCGCTTTTAAGGATATTCATGAGTGCATTTTTGAGGCTGTTCTTGCTGGGGGATTTGACGGCGGGCTTGAGGCCTTCGGCCTCATGGTGGTTCTTTTTTGTTTCCATCTCGATGGTCATGACCACCTGTTTCTTGGCCGCCTTCTTCTCGATACCTTCTCTGCTGGCTAACCGCTATTTCTTATCCTTGCGCGAGTCTCCCAAACATCCCCGGGATTTCTTGTCGCTCGATTTGGTGAGGCGGCTGTGGTCCAGCATGGCGTACAGGACGGGGGTCTGTCAGGAGGAGAGAGAAGAGACGAGAAGATTGGCACAGGGAAATGGCGGCTGTCGGTGGCAAGGACCGGTCGCCGGTGACCCACTATTATGACTGTCACGGCTTGTTAGGCAAGCTCAATGATGGTCATAAGTCACGGACTACCTGTAAGGCTGACAGGTCCTTATTTGGGGAGCGTCTTCCTCTCGGGCTCCCGAAGGCTCACCTGATGGCGTCGTTTGGAAGAATCCTTCCCCAGCCTCAGTTTCCCTTTCTCCATCAGGCTAAAAGCGAGGACAAAAAACAGAGAGGCGCGTTGAGGTACAACGAAGAAAACCGGGGAGCGGTTTTCCAAAACCTGTTGTGACCCAGCTCCCCAAACACAACAAACCCTCGGAAATGAAACTCAAAAGATTCCTTTATTAGGAACGTCGGCAGCCCCGGCAAAAATTCCTCACCGCAGGCTAACCAGTCCGTCTGTCTGGAGGATGAATAGTTTTCTGCCACATCTATTCGTCTCTGCTTCCTGCCTTTTATCCCCAGAGTTAGGGTAGGGCCTCACTAGCAGTGGTGGCTCTTCCGTCCCAAGGACCGGCCCATAGATTTCCACTGCTCTCCTCTCCTCTGCTTTCTGTGCGTCAGGCAAGGGACGCAGCTGCTCCTCCTCTTCCTCGTCAGCCACCTCCAGACCTGGGGGCTGTTGACTCTCCATCCAAGGGCTGACGGACGGCCCAGTCTCCGCCACTGTCTTCTTTCTGACAACTCCATTCCCTCTTCCCCCTCAGCGCTCCCACGTTGCCTGGATGCTGATCCTAACTTCCACACTTCCTCCTCTGATTCAGCTGCTGGAGGGGCTTGCGGCCAACAGGCCACAACAAAACCCCAATTATCCTAAAATCCTGCACTCGAATGCCTGGCAACGAATAGACTTAAAGAAAACACAGCCAACGTGGGGAAAGGGTCGCTTTTCCTTTCTTCGCACCCACTCTCATCGCGTGTGGGGTGCGTCCTTTGTGTTTAAAAAGCAGTGGGAGTGACAAGATATTATCGTGGGATTCGTGCAGGCTCCCCAGTCCATCGCGTTGCAAAGCAGAGGAATTCCGGGAAAGAGTAGGCAGCGGCTCCTAAATTAGGGGCTGTCTGGAGATGCAGGACTACAACTCCCATCATTCACCAGCCTGGCACGGGAGTGGATGCCAGGGCTCTGGGAGAGGAGCTGGAAAGCTAGCAAAAGGATGCCGAAAGCAGGATTTCCTGCACCTTTGATATTTAATATTTGGAGAGGAATGGTGGTAAAGGAGGCAAGAGGGGTGGGTTTTTGGGGTTACCTGAGCCGCCTTTGTAGGGTGGCTTGTCTCCTCAGCCAGCAGTACCTGATGAGGTAAGCTATGAGCAGGACTACTAAGACCACAGCCAACACACCTCCGATGATGCCACCAAGGACTTGGCCGTATCTGGTAGGAACTGGAGAAGAAGGAGAGAGAGAGAGAGAGAGAGAGAGGGAGGGGGGGAGGGAGGGAGGGGTGGAGAAGATGGACAAGGTGAGGAACAGGTAGAGAAGAAGGTGGAGAAGAGGAGGAGGAGAAGGAGGAGATGGAAAAGGAGGAGGAGGAGGAGGAGAAGGGAGAAGGAGAAAGAAAAGGAGGAGGAGGAGAAGATGGAGAGGAGGAGGAGATGGGAAAGGAGGAGGAGAGAGGGAGAGGAGGAGGAAGGAGAAGATGGAGAGAGAATGTTATTAAAATATACAACATCTCCAACTGGGTTTAGTGTCAACTCAATCATTTCATTCCAGCCAGCCATTCCCACATTACCCCAAAAGGTTGAGCTTTCCCCATAGAAATCCTGGCCCATTTAGTTCAATGGGTTGCAAACCCAAGGAGAAGAGATTGCACAGACTTAATAGGTAGAGTGAAAAAATTGGGGAAAGAGACTGACTAGGAGTAGCTCATCCTTCTTCCCTCCCTCCCTCCCTCCCTTCTTTCTTCCTTCCTTCTTTTCCTTCCTTCTTCCCTCCCCCTCTCCCTTCCTTCTTCCTTTCCTTCCTTCTTTCCTTTTCCTTCCTTCTTTTTCCTTCCCAAAAGTTGCGGCGTCATATTTCGTCCAAATGAGAAGATTCACAGTCACACCACAAACCATGTCCCACCGGCCAACGAGCATTACCATTCTCAAAGACATAGAGGGTGACTTGTGATGTCCTTCCCACAATGTCCGGTGGGTTTTTAACGTCACAAGTGTACGTCCCGTTGTCGGTGTATTCCAGGTCATGGATGATAATGGAGCCGTCTTTCCAGCGAGGATCCCCGATCCATTCGATCCGCTCCTTGAAGGACCCGACATTGTCGATGTAGTGCTGGCCTTTGGCGTAGTGAAATATCTGTGGTCGAATAAGAGCAGAAGAATTGGTGGAACGAAGAGAAGAATCTTGACTGAAAAGAAGAATCAGATCAGGAGTGCAATATACATGGAAACACAAGAGGGCAGCAGAGACTATTTCTCAGTTCCTGCTGCCCTCTGGTGGTCATCTGAAGTTTAACAACCATAATATTACATAATACATACATACATATATGTAAAATACCCCTCACGCATCATCACAAAATCTCC